>CABHPR010114464.1:0-7500 GCA_902168415.1 Peromyscus melanophrys | reverse complement strand
ACACTGGTGGAAAGAGATTCTCTTTTTGCCATCCTGCCAGATTGGAGCAAAGAAGTAGATAATACTGGCAGTTTGCTGGCAGTCATTTTGTGAACATGAGGGAAGCCAGTAGAAAGAGAAAACTAAGACACAGTAAGTTGCAATCAAAATCAGAGAAATACTACCAGAGCCCTAGATAGATCACTCTCCTGGAAATCTTTATTTCTTTGGATTTCCTGTGAGAGGAGACAGAATTTCTTATCAAGTATACTGGTTTGGGTTAAATTTTGGATACATGTAGTAGAGTTATTATGAACTGATAAGAACTACAGAAATGTTGGCTGTTATTGCTTAGACTGTATCCAGAAAAATCTCTCTGTACTTGGATTTTGGATCATAAGACACATGAGAGAGTAAGTCTAATCAAATCACTTTCATTTACTGAGCCACTGATTTCAAACTGGCACATTATAGGCATGCATAACCCTCTGGACTTTCCCGGTCGCTGTATGAGATCACTGTTACTGTCAGTAAATAGAGACTCAGAGAAGTTGGGTGGTTTTCCTAAGGTTGGACAACTAACTTGTAAAGAGTCCAGATTCCACCCTGGGTCGAAGGCCATAGTCTGTGGTTCTCCAGTGGTATATTCCAGGCTGTCTCAGTCTGCCAGGGTCTTTATGACAGGGCCATCTATACTGTAAGGTGGATAGTGAGGGAGAAAGAGCAGAATGTCCCCTCTGCATCAGTAGAATGTGTTATTAATTATGGGATAAAAAGGAGGAGCCCATACATAAAACAAAATAAAACAAGCCAAAATCTTAGAGTCATTGATAAATTCTCAAGCCTATTAGATAAATGAGTTACTACATTCAAACTCCCCCCAAAAGTCTCTGCCTAGAAAGATAAGATTAAAAATAAAGTTATTAATGAAAGACTATTCAAGTTACTTGTACTTAGGATGGCTATCTGTGGATATCAGTAATAGGGCAGAGAGAACTGTTGAAATGTGAAAAGCCACTATGCAGGGAGGAGAGCTCAGTCCACAAGCTGAGCAGTGTCCTGACTGGCATCCTCATCAACGGGGACCCCAGTCTGGCCATGCCAGGAATGCACCTTGAGCCCCCTAGCTCTGTATCCTCCTGACCCTGAACCAGTTGTTCTCAGACAAGCATGCAGCCCTTTTGCTTGGTGCCACTCTGAGTCTTTAGTACAGCGGTACAAGTGGAGCCAAGCCCCTTGTTGATGCTGATGCTGTAGGTCCAGACATTGTATCAGGCATGTGTGTTGATAGAAACCATCTCCCATCTGCCTCACTTCTTCACTGAGCATCATTGCTTCTCTCTTCTCATTCCTGATGGACTCCGTGCCTGCGTCATTCTCTCCATTGCCCCAGTGATCCTGTTTGTCTGAACAGTAACCAAATAAACTATTTCTACTGGATTCCATGTCTTCTTAGGCTCTCTAGGATCCTCTCTCTAGGATGGGGATCTTGTCCCTCATTCCCAGCTCCTGATGCCAACAGCTTGACTCTGATGATGCCTATGACAGACTGGCAATTACATTAAAAATTGTGTGTCCTAACAAATGTGACAGCTCTGTCTATTGAATAGTGGGTAGGAGGTCTTGTGTAGCTGTCCTCAGGAACCACTTAACTAATACAGTAGTTACCTAACTCCATCCCAACTTAGTGGCATAAGCCCTGTCTAGCTCCTTCCTGGAACTCTCTGTTGGAAACCTTAGTCTCAAGGTCCTCCTGGGCTAACTGTTGGTATGACAAAAGTGTCTCTGAGATGTCTGTCCAGAAGAATCCTAGTTTCTAAGAAAAACTACCTTACTCATCAGATGTCTACCTTCATGCCCAAAGAATGATTCACTCACCGCTGTGTAAGATCCTGCCTTCTTTCAGTCAATCAACCAAAATTGTATGATTTCTTTCAAGAGGTTGAGACAGGACAATAATGAGCATGAGGCCAGAGTGAGTCCCAGGCTGGTCAGGTCTATGAAATAAGATCCTGTGTCACAAAACTAATAATGACAGGGGGTTTTAGTTGGTATGTTTAGGTGTTTTTTTTTGTTTGTTTTTGTTTTTAAGAAGCTGTACATTTTGGGGTTGCAACTTTGTTTTCTAAAGCAGAGAGCATATGTCTTCAGGGGGTTGTGGAGGTTACACTGAGATGATGTTACTTACACTAATATGTAGGGGGGCATGGCGGGGGCTGCTTCCTTTACAAGTGTCTCCAAACCCAAATAGGCAGTCCAGGAAAATACCTCAGTTTGGCATTAGTTCATTTTCCCAATTTTAATCCTTTGCCAGTCTCTCTTTTTATACAATAAAGAGTAGGTCACAGGCTCAGGACTCTAGGAGACCGGAAGTGACTGTCAAATATGTTATCCCACTATTTTATTTGTAATTATTGCATTTATTTCTATGATACTCTTCACCTTCTGGCACATAATATTGACTTTTCATTTGTGGTAATGATTTAAAGTGTCCATTATAAGTAAATCTTTCTGAGAAAAAAGAATAAAGTTTGTTGTATTTGTATGTATCAACTAGGAGAGGTATTGGGTGGATTGTGGCAAAGTGCACTGATGTTGGGAATGACCAAAATTTAGCAAATGTTGGTAAAAGAACTGAAGTATCCCTTGTATCTAGTCTCCATGAGTGACCCAAACCCTAATGATGTTTCTGTGTTACTTTCATAGTAGAAATAAATTACAAGACGTGAGTACACATTAAATACATGGGTTTTTTGTTTGTTTGTTTTTCTGAGAGCTTAATGAACCAAACTGATTTAGGAGAGGTACCCGATCCTCTACTGTGTGATACCTTTGGGGACATTTTTAGGTCTCCCCACACCATGCACTCCCAGTGTAAATGCTGCCTGTCACCCTGGTCTCATCTCTCCCAACCTATCTGTACACCTACCAGACTGCTTTGCTGCAGTTCCTCAAATGTGTTCCTTTGCTTCTGCCTCTGAACCTTTGCACATGCTGCTTCCACTTTCCAGAATTCCATACTCTCTTTCCGTCTCTTCTTTAGTATTTGAGAATCTCATAGATGCATATAATGCATTGTGACCTGAACCACCCCTTTCCCTCTCTCCAATTCCTCTCCTGTCCTCACCACCCCACTTTCCCTCCCAGCTTCATGAATATTCTCTCTCTGTCTGTCTGTCTCTGTCTGTCTGTCTCTGTCTGTCTGTCTCTGTCTGTCTGTCTGTCTGTCTGTCTGTCTGTCTCTCTCTCTCTCTCTCTCTCTCTCTCTCTCTCTCTCTCTCTCTCTGTCTCCCTCATCCCCACTGAGTCTGCTGAATGCTACCTGTATGTGCATGGATGTGGGACCATCTACTGGAACATGGGCAGTCTTTGGGGCCATGGGCCATATCCCTCAGGAAAACTGACTCACCCTTCCCCAACAGTTCTTCACAAGTGTATTTAAATAACCACTTCAGTATTGATATGTCTAGTGTCTGTCTCCCCTGTTGAGCTATAAGCTCATGAGATCAGGGGATTTGCGTCACGGTCAGTTTTCAAGAAGTATTTTTGTAGATGACTGAATCGAGACTGATTAGAGGAACCTAAAGACATTTAGGTGACTGTGGGAATAAACAGAGCCATATTTACACCTAGAGATTAGTAAGGGAGCTCTGATCACTAGCCATAAGAAGTGGCCAAGATTATTTGGGCATCAAGAGAAGTGAACCTAAGTATGCAAACCTGACCATCCAAATTTATTGCCTGTAAAAACAAGACACCAAGAATGTCGGTTGAAGTCAGATTGTCTGTGAGCTAGCACTCCTACCATTGTGGATTTTCATAACTGCAACTCTGTGTAAGAGATGCTGAGGCATGAGCTCCAACCTAGAAAATATTTTTGAAATAATGTCGTTCAATTACTTAATCCTTGTTAGGCTGTTGGGAGGAATACTTTCTCATATACACTATTATAAAAACATTATGCCTGAGTCTCAAGTTCTGGGATATCGAATTACAATAGCTTTTTCCACATTTATATTCTCTCCATTGTATTTAATTGCTTTTAACATTTTGAACAGATTTATTGTATATGACAGTGAGCAACTTGAGCCTGTGTGTGAGCCAGCCATGCTATTTCCTGCTCCCCACCCACCATCTCGCTAATATCATTTTGACTGCTTTCTAACGTTCTCATCAGTCCAGCTCCTATTCCCTGCTTGGAGTGAAGACTGTCACACTCTCATTGTATTATAGGGAACCACCCACCAGTCAATCCCACACAGCGGCTCTGAGCTTCATGGTCTGCAGCAGGTATCAACGTGTTTGTTATTCCATTCTATACACATCTGTATCATATGAAATTGACGACTTGATCTCTATTCCATAAGACCTTCATTAATGGGGTAATCCTGTGAATAGTCACTGTCTAGAGTGAAAAACTTTCTCTGTGTGGGTGTGGAATGGACAACTCCAGTCCAGCTTGTACATGAGAGTGGGGGTGTGTATGTGTGCTTCCTGTTCTATTTGGTCATGCAACTGATAGTGTTTCAAAGTTTGGCTGAAGCCAGGCCAGATTAAGGAACTTGATAAATTAGTGGGGTTTTCTGAGTCATCTCGACTCTGTTCCCACACTAAACATTCTATCTAAGGCTGAACAGAGATGAGAAGCAGAAGGCATGCTCATACCCAAGATCCAGGCGGTAAGAAAAATGACAAAGATCTGAGTAAGATGGAGACACATAGACAGTCAGGAGTCCAGTGCTGGTAAAGGTTAACATGGCGGAAATGTCTCTAAAGTAGCAGACCTTCCATCCTTCCTACAGGTGTTGACTGGTCACCTGTCCAAAATGCAATCATCACTGGTGACTGTCACCAGTCACTGAACACTTTCTGTGTGTCTGTTGCTTTCTGGACACCTCTTCCTTAACCCCCTCCCTCACCATACAAAGTAGTTGCAATTATTATTTCTGTTATATAAATTTAAGAACAGACTCAAAGAGTAGAATTAACTTATAATTTTAAAAACCTAAACTGAGAACATAGCTCAGTTAGTAGAGTGTTTGCCTAGCATGAATGAAGCTCTGAGTTGGATCTCCAGTACTATGTAAACCAACTGGGAGTGGTAGTACATGCCTATAATCCTAGTATTCAGAATTTACAGGAAAGGGGCTGAGGAATTCAAGGTCATTCCTATGCTACATAGCAAGCTTCAGACCTGCCTAGGCTACAATATACCCTATCTAAAAAATAAACAAATCCCAGAACTAAACAAACAAAACCTAAACTTAAGAAGAATATATGTGTATATATAAAACATGATATATATTGTATATATAATATGCATATGTATATAGAAATATAAAATATATGTATATGTGTGTGTGTGTGTGTGTGTGTGGTGTGTGCCATAATGAATTTCATTACGTTGTATGCTAACTTTAGTTTAAAACCCTGAAACTGAAATGCCACTTACCAAAAGTCAAAGCCTTTAGCCATATATACCATAAGGAACATTTACTGTATTTCATCCTCTTTGCACAGAACTGAATTTGTACAGTGACTCTGAAGGTGGCTGTTCTGCCATGAGGAACAAAGTGATTTTCTTAGAAACTCTTAAATGTGTACAAACATTGTCAGGAAATATTTCAAGTCAGATACTTCATCTAGGGAACAAACAATGGAGCTCTCAAATGCTGAATGGAAAAGTTTGTCTGAGACGGTAAAGGCATCTAGAGTTTCCTCCTTCCAAGGGAGGGGCAATATTAAGAAGAGTGAGGGCAGGCATCTTTCCACTGGAGGCTAATTGGCAATCCTTCTGGAAGGAAGCCAGAAGTTTCATCTTGCTTGCAGCCATGGATATTGATTCCAATACTAATGGAGCTATGAACTGGACCTTTAGCAGTTTACAAAAGTTCCTCTCTGTGATTGGGAAGCTGTGGCCTTGGCCTTCAAGCTAGTGTCCGGATGTGCTCTGTGGCTGAATCTCAAATCTCTGCTTTCCTATCTGGTTGCCACGGTGCTTCTGGACATCTTTCCTCTTCTTCTGCACATAACATCCTCATCTTGTTACAGAGAAGTACATATGCAGATGAAATTACCAAAGCGGCCCATTACGTTTATTAAGGGAGGGAAAGAAAAGTAAATGATTACAGTTTGTCCCAGCTGTCTGAAGAACACACCTCCTGAAAGTAGAATGATGCTGGATCTGTGTTGTTACCTCTCTCTCTTTCTGTCTCTCTTTCTCCTCTTAAAAATTAAATTCACATAGGAATATCTCTCAGAGTATGACTTCGGGGGTGGGGGGAGGGGAGAAAAATGACACTTAGCCAGACAAGAGGTCAGAACATTCCAGAAAATTGAGATTCCCACACAGACGCATTTGGGGGTTGTATTTCAAGGCACCCACCACATATGTTTCATTGTCACAGTAAAAGAAATGAAGGAGATCAAGGACCCCTGGGGAAGGCTCTCTCAGAGATGAATTCACACCAAACAGGAGTGGGATCAGGGAGGAGAAAGAGGGGAGCTGAGCTATGGTGACAAGGGCTAATTGTTGTGACTAATTCAGCTTTTCGAAGGTACAACTTCACAGAGTGTATGAGCTGCAGCACAGTTCCCATTTTAATTAGTGGCACCATAGGGAGAAGATGGGCTTATAATTGAGTAGTTTGCCGATCGGTCAACTTCAGCCTGTAATCAGACATGCTGAGAAGTGGACATTAACGGGGAGCTTTGACTAGCAGGATGCCCTCTCCATTATCGTGGCTGGTGTCAAATCAGGTTGTTGTCTCTTCTCTGCACTTTTTAAGGAAGAGGATGTCAAACCAAAAAGTTGTCTAGACTCTATCCTTCACTGGCTTTCTGTTCTGTTGTTCCTTGTCCTTTAGCACGTCTGCTCGGACATGCTAAAGATTGAACAATTGGCTTTTCTACTGTTCAACTTTCCTTCCAAAGTTGGAGCATACTTCTTGGATTCTCCTTTCTTCTTGCCCCCACCACAGTCATCGCCTATCCAAGTCTCTTCCTTCTTCATATGAACCTTCATGTTTGAGAGACCCTCCCTCTCTTACTCCATGAATTTCTGATGGACGCTAAGTGCTATAATCTCTCTTCTCTTACATACCCTCAGCCTTGCCAAGAAAGAACTAGGTTCATGACCCAAAGTAAGCTACTTGGATTCATTTTTTTCCTGAGACTGTGAACCTTGAGAAAAATGTCCAAACAAAAATAGTTGAAGCCAAATATTCTAGAATCAAACTGTTGGATTTATTTGCTCTGCTATTTAAGTCGTTTGGGTTTTGAATCCCTGTAAACCGCATCTTGGTTCTTAAGATTCGCCGAGTCCTCTATCTTTCTTTGCCGCCTTCCTCTCTGCTCATAGAAACAGCACAAGTTTCTATTACCTACAATGATGATGTGCTTCCAAATAAGATAGTGTCCCAGGGAAAGCCCCTCAATGTACAGCTGGCTGATCATTCTCCATTATCCTTTTCTAGAAGTTTCTAGTAGCAGAATTTCCTGCTCCCAGGAGAAAAATGTGCA
>CABHPR010114463.1:0-12872 GCA_902168415.1 Peromyscus melanophrys | reverse complement strand
CACTGCTCAGAATCACTGTGGTAGTTTGATGTAATTGGTTCCCATAATCTCATAGGGGGTGGCACTATTAGGAGGTGTGGCTTTGTTGAAGTGGTATGGCCTTGTTGGAGGAAGTGTGTCACTGTAAGGGCAGTCTTTTAGATTTCTTATGCTCAGTGTCTCAGTTGACTTCCTGTTGCCTGCAAGATGTAGGACTCTCAACTCTACTCCTCCAGCACTACATCAGCCTGCATGCCACCATGCTCCCCTCCATGATGTTAATGAACTATACCTTTGAAACTGTAAGCGAACACCCTCAATTAAATGTTTTCCTTTATAAGAGTTGCTGTGGTCATAGTGTTTCTTCACAACAATAGAAACCCTAACTAAAACAATCACTATAGCACACCCTTCTAATCTGGAAAAAGATCAAAATTTAAAATTTGAAGTATGGTTTCTACTACTATTGGGAAGTTGAAAAATCATAAATCAAGCCATCCTGAGCCTGAAAACTTCTGGATTTTTCCAACAGAACCTATCTGTGACTCTAGAATCATTTTCAATAATACTCTAAGTAACCACTACCAGTAACTGAAGTGTGTATGTAAACGGCAGTATGTGTCACCATTTCCCAATAGTTGCAATGTGCATAGTCCATTCTTTTCTTTGATGAACACTGAGACCTATCTTGACGAACATATCCCATGTGAGGCAGCCTTGCCTCACTTGGTAATAGCCTATGTGCATATTCAAGCTTGGAGAGGAGCATGTCTTCAGTGGGACTGGAGAACCTTCAATCGTTGAAGAACATCAAACCAGAGCTACATGAGTTGAACAGACTTCATAGCTATATCTATATTTTGTCCCCAGGCCAAGGTAGCTTAGAATGCCACACTGACATACAGAATTTCAGTCACTCTGAAATGTGGCAGTCAATCGAAAGACTTAACAAGGGCCTTCTGAATTATTCTTTATAACAGACCCATTTCTTAAATGTTTGCTTTTCAGTTGTCATAAAATAAGTCATTGAAGAGAGAGCCTGGAGATAAGTAGTGTCCTGATTTTCTGTCTGTGGACTGGAATCAAACCTCTGGGTATTTCCCTGGTGATGCTGATGGGATTTTCGAAGAGGAAAGGTAGTTGTGCAACTGTATCCGAAGGAGACCAAAAGCAAAGAGGTTTGATTAAAAATCAAAATGCAGCATTTTCCCTTTTTCCTTCTCAATTTGTTAACAAACAATGAAATTTGCAGAGAGCCAAAAACCTTTTCTCTTCCTGGTTGCTCTTCAGCTCTTCAGAAATTACTTTCCGTTTACAAGAATGCCATTTGTGGAAGAGAAAGAAACTACAGTTTTCAATTAAAGCATCCTGAGCTGACAACATCCTGAGCTGACCGCACCCCAGGCAGCTTTATTAGAATAATGGCTGATACAATGCTGCCCTCTAGCAATGGCTCAAACTGGGTCTGGGCCCCAGTAGTCCTCTCCCCAAGTCACTTGGACCCCTCCAGACACCCAGAGCATGTTCAAACAGAAAAGGATGTGTTGTGTAGATGGACTCTCCAGTGAGAATCTAACAATGGTAAATGTAAGTTCACTGAGGCTCAGAATGACCAAGTCACTTCCTCGATGTCACAGTTTACCACTGGTATACCAAGGAACTCAGATTCCCATCTTGTTTTATTCTCATCCCATCTATTCTATGCCCCCCTGCCCCCATGTTCTCTCTCTGGTTAACTTTCTGTGATCAGGATATGGAAAGTCTGGGTGATGTCAGAAAAGGAAAGAGTCAAAGAATTATTACCACCGCAATAAATCAATTGTTTCGCTTATTTTAAGTTTTAATGAGAGGAAGAAGAATACAAAAGAGTGACCATAAATCCCAGGAAATTCCAATGTGGAAGAGGGTTTATGGATGTCAGCAAACCCCACCATGCAAGGTTGAATGCACCTTTATCTGTAAGCAACCATGACTGAACATGAATAAGAACTGTAAGTTGTGGTCAGTCTGAGCCAGGAGGGAGAATCTGCCTTTCTTAACCTCTTCTCATGATTCTGAAAGGACAGTAGCACAGTTGAGGCTGGAGTGAAATGTGAGATGCACATATTAACCGATGGATTCATAACAAAATATGTAGTATATGCATAAAATGAAGTATTATTCCACTTAGAAAAGGAATAAAGTGCTGATACCCACCGCAATGTAGATGAACCCTGAAAACATTACATTCAAGGAAAGAAACCAATCACAAAAGATCCAATAGGATTCCACTAGTATGCAATGTCCAAAATAGGTAAACATATAGAGACAGAAAATAGATGAGTGGTTTCTGGAGACTGAAGGGAATAGCAAATGAGGAATCACACACCAAATGTGTGGTATGTTAATTATATCTCAATGAAGCTATTGTTGAAAAAGTTTATCATAGTAAACTATGGGAGAGTTAGTCTATCCATTCTATATTAACTTGCACGTCAGTGAAGAAACAATGAAATTTTTCACAAAAGTTGTCACAAACTGGGACGTTTTTTTTCTTAATCCTTGCCAGCTCCTCCAGGTCCAGCCTAGCTGTGAGCACAGCACCTTTGATATGAATAGTGAGGAGTTCAAGTGTTTGTTAGAAAATGTCTATTTCACGCATTTTGGTGGCAAGGTACTAAAACCGAAACTATCCAGAGAAGATCAGCATGCCTGTGCTTCAAGACTACACACCAATGTGCACAGCAGTCCATGTTATCGAATTTTTACTTTATATGGTGTGTGTAAGTATGGGCGTGAGCATCATGGTGCACATGTGAAGGTCAGGGGACAATTTCAAGGAGTCAGTTAAGCACTTTACTTCCTCTGCCCAGCCTAGTCCACATTTTTCTTAAAGGAGAAAACGTTTTTGTTTCATTCTGACCCTTGATGGCTAGTAGAGCCATGTGTATAGAAATAGTTACAGTTTTGTTCCTGGCCACTGTATAAATAAGTGTCCCTTGGTCATTCAGCCAAACTTCTTCCTCACTGTATCACACTGGCTTTTTGGTCCTGCTTGTCAGCTGCCCCTACAGATTTTCTTTTTGTTTTGAAAACTTGTTTATTTTTATCTTATTGGTGTTCTGCCCACATGTATGTCTATGTGAAGGTGTTGGATTCCCTGCAACTGGAGTTACAGACAGTTGTGAACTGCCATGTGAGTGCTGGGAATTGAACCCGGGTCCTCTGGAAAAGCAGTCAGTGCTCTTAACCACTGAGCCATCTCTCCAGCCCCGAATTTTCTTTTCTTAACTCAGGCTCTACTGTGGTTGTTTCCCAACTTTGTTCAACATTACCTTGAATTTTTATCAGGAAAAAAACACTGTAGATTACAAACCATCTCCATCTACTTGCTGAAATGGAATCTGGGGAATTTTCAGTGCATGTATTCTCCTCCAACATTACAACCAGAATAACCTTCCATAGGTGAAGAATGGTATTGGAAGGCAAGGATACGGGGTTTCTAAATAATTAATAACTTTCTTTCCTTATTTGCCCCTTTCATGAAGGAAAAGTAAAAATTCCAGGAAAGTAAGCACTGACAAAGAAGAGTCCACACTTGGCATAACCATCAGAAACTCTTCCACCTACAGAGTCCTGGGCCCAAGACTTTCTTCTGGTCAATGAGAAGAAGCCTTGGGGAATATTTTAGCTTCCTTAATAGCTCATAGCTCAGACCTGAGGCTGCTCACTCTGAGACTACACTAGACTGTACACACAAACTCCTAGGGTTAATGACATTCCGTAGTGATTGATTCTGTTCCCTTGAATATCGAAGCCTTTCCCTATATGGAAAAAGCAATCCATATCTACATCTATGTTGAGTGAAAGGGGTCAGCAGAATTACTTTGTCCAGACTTCCATTATTATAAGCTTCAAATATTGGCCAGTGTTCAGCAGCAAATTTGTTCAGTGAGCCCTCAGAGGGACCATTAAGGCTAAAAATAACAAAGCTTTATGCATAGTAGTGCCATTGTATAGGGATCTGGGGACAGATTTCACATGTTCAAATCCCAGCCCTACTGTTTTCTTTGCTCAGTAGCTTTGAGCCATGTGGTGGTAAGAATAAGAATGGCCCCCATAGGCTCATATGTTTGAGTGCTTAGACATGAGGAAGTGGAACTCTTTGAAAGGATTAGAAGAATTACAAGGTATGGCCTTTTTGGAGAAAGTGTGTCACTGGGGGTGGGCTTTGAGGTTTCAAAAACCCAGCCAGTCCCAGTGTCTCTCTCTGGCTGCTGCCTGCGGATCAGCTACTTCACCAACACAATGTCTGCCTGTGTGCTGCCATGCTTCTCACCATTCTGATAATAGACTTTGAAACTATAAGCAAGCCCCAATTAAATGCTTTCTTTTATAAGAGTTGCTATGGCCATGGTTTCTCTTCACAACAATAGAAAGTGACTAAGAGAGGCCAATTACTTAACTTTTCTGTGCCTAAGGTTCCTAGTCTGTAAAATAAGATCAATATGGTCATCTGATTCTCAAAGTTGGTGGTTTTCTCACAAATACATAAAGTCAAAGCTGTTCAAAGAAGGTATGTTAGACTTTTCATTGTTATAACAATATCCCTGACATAAACAACTCAGAATGAGCCGGGCGTTGGTGGCACATGCCTTTAATCCCAGCACTCGGGAGGCAGAGCCAGGCGGATCTCTGTGAGTTCGAGGCCAGCCTGGGCTACCAAGTGAGCTCCAGGAAAGGCGTAAAGCTACACAGAGAAACCCTGTCTCAAAAAACCAAAAAAAAAAGTCAGAATGAAGAAAGATTTATTTTGGCTCATGATTTCTAAGGTTTCAGTCTTTAGGTCACTGGACCAGTTGTTTCTAGATAATAGTGACATGAAACATCGTGGCGAATTTGTTCAACTCATGGTACCCAGGAAGCAGAAAGAGACAGACCAAAAGGGACCAAAGTGAGATAGAGTTTCTCCTGACCTACTGCCTCCAAAAACTCCACCTCTAAAGTTTCCAGTGCCTCCCAAAATAGTGCTTCCAGCTGCTGACCAAGTTTTCAGCATAGGAGCCTATATTTAAGGGTCGTTTCAGATCCAAATTGTAACTGGAGGCCAGCACTATTTAAACCTCTCATTGTTGTGTCCCAGAATCCAAGTCCCCAGCTACAATAGGCCTCTGTGTTCCCTTCTGCAGCTAGAATGGGGTCAAGTGGTGGCCCTACATGGTCATGTAGCCAGCTGATCTCCATGAGGCAGTGTACCAGTCAAAGAACAACAAGCAGTGTAGTTCTATAGGGATCTTCCCCCCAAAGAATTTCAGAAAATTCTCAAGGGACAGAGGTTCTATAGCACACAGGTGAGGTGATATCTAAGTTCTCCTTGCTTACGGGACCTTACCTTTATCCATGGGTCAGTGTGTAATAGAAAAACATGAACCACCATTTTTTTCAACTGACAAAATGGCCCCAAGTACTTGGGTATAGGATAGCCTAGCTCCATGAAGCTGCTGAGTGGCTCTTGAAACATTTCTAAATATAGTTGCCAGGGTGGGTGGACAAGGGACTGGGTTCTGAAAGATTGTGATTGGCCTTCATCAGTTCCATTTATCTCTATTGAGAAGAAAAAAAGCAAAAGGAAGATGAGTGGCTGGAGGAGGGAACTGAAGAGCAGCCGTTGCTGTCCATTATCGTGGCCATAAGAAAATGAGTTTCATTTTGAAGACATTTTCCTTCCTGTACGCATTTTACAGGTATGAGTAGTGACTTCTATATCAAACATTTCTTTTTCAGTAGATTTTTGCTTGCTTTTCGGAGATAAAAGCAACCCCGGCTTAACATGAATATACACACTCTACTTGGGTCTAGAGTGAGCCCAATGTGAGCCAACAGGCAAAGGAAAGAGGGTGAAAGCTGGGTCCCCTGAGGCTGATTGTCTCCCTGCCTGGAATTTGTATTGCCCAACTTTCCATGCCTTTTTTTTTTCCTGAGGCAACAGCACTCATAATCAAGGCAGATTCTCACATACAGTACTATGGGGCTGCTAGAGTGTCTGCCAGTCTTTGCTTTTCCTGAGAATCATTTCCCTCTTCCTGGAATTAGATCCAATGTTTAGGGTAATGGGGCAGCAGACTCAGAGAGACTTTGGGTTCTGTCCTTGGTGTCCTTGGCATTCCTTCCACCACACTAGATGATTTGGCCAACCAGTCTCCTGGACTATTGTAGCAGGGGACCCAACTGCCTCTGACTCCTTCTTCCTTCCTGTCTCCAAACTGTCACCAACACAGGCTTATAAAATGTTTCAAATGTTATCATTCCTTCTGTTTTTAAAATGTCTTTGAATATTACACCACTGTGATTGTTATTGAACAAATAAATTGGTCCTATTTGTATAAAATTTCCCATTTTCCTGTTTCGTGTCTTCAAGTCATCTTATCTGCCTTATTTCAATGTGTTCTTGCTTGTTGTTTCTCCCCTACCTTAATTTGGGTGAAATTTTAATATGAAAAAAGGTCTTAACTATCTCCCAAATAATGGCCAACACTTTATGTTGAAAGAACTCAAAAGTTGAAAAGATAGCTTTCTAACGTGTCCCCAAGCCTGAGTCTGATACCGAGACTCATGGCGGAAGAAGAGACTCAACTCCCAGAAAGTATCTTCTTGCCTCTGCATATGCACGGTGCATCCCTTTTCCCCCTCCACACACAAACACACAAAATAAAGGTTAAAAAAAGAAAGAACTCAGTAAATCAAATTCTAATGTCCATAATTATTTCATTTTTCACAAATGGCCTTTATTTTTATGATTACAAATGTAATTCATGCTTACTGTAATGAATCTGGAAATTACAGAGAACAGTAAAAAGAAGAAAATTAAAAAAAAAAACACCTATAACCCACCACCTGAAGGCAAACACTGTTCATATTATGCTCTAAGTACCTACACCTGTTTAGACACCAAGACCCTTAAGAAGAGTGCTGGCCATGAAGCACAACAGCCAAGGGGAGCAAGGGCAATTAACAACTGAGGGGATCACCCAGAGGTCATAGCTAGAGATTCCACACTGAAGGACAAGGGCTGTAAGCAAGAGATCAGAAGCTAACAACACAAGAACAAGTTAGGTACTATAACACTGTGGTGAGATGGTACTGGTCAAGGGTTTAGCCCAGTACCTGTCACGTGGCACATTACCAACAATTGTTAGCCATTACTATCACTACTATTAATATTATGGGTCAAAACAAATGGTTCAGGATCGAGACTATAAACAGGGCAAGGGCCCTTGAGACCCATCTAGATACTATGAGCTGGGGCATATAAGGGTGAGTCTACTGGTTTGAAAGGGTGGTATAGGAGTGGGTATCTCTCTCTTTATAGGCTCCCCTGCCAGATGGAATGGGACAAGGGTTTCCTCAAGTTTGCCTGATGACACATGGCAAGACACTCTAAGGTGTTTTGAGGTAGGACATGATTTCTCCTGCCTAGACTTCTCCCTGGACCAAGAATTAGAACTGGCCTTGATGATGCTGATGCTGATGGGAGTTCAGAACCTCATATACCATACACTCTTATAGTCCACACTGATTGTCAGGGCAGGTCACAGGCATGTAGGTGAAAGAGAAGGTCAAGGCAATCAAAAAGGAGATAAAGTGGGATGCGCCTGGAGGGGAAGGCTGGAAGGTGAAGGCAACAAGGTTTATGATATAGTTCAATGGAATGGGTCCAGGGACCAGTCCTCAAGTTAGCAGCCAAGTCAGAAATCATGTAAGATTTGAGTACTACTTGTTGGTGGAGGCCTTCTGTGCGCTCTGTCGAAGGTGGTCATGAAGACTCTCTTGGGGGTCTCCATGTTCTTTCAAGTAGTAACAGCGTTTGGGAACATGTTGGTGCTGTGAGAAAGGGGTAAAAAAGCATAAATAAGTACCACACTTCCTATGACCAAAGGCATTCTATCTGATTAAGTTCAGTAAGTCAGCAAGTCAAAGAACTGGCTAATTTATCAGATGTATAAAAGGTGTAGCCAAGTGCTAAGCTAATGAAATCCTCTGGTGACTTGAGTCCACAACACATGTGGCTATAAGTAGAACTCAGTCTGTAAAAGAAGTCTCTCCCTTAGAACTCAACTTGCAATAAACAGAGAGCTGGGATTGAGCCTAATGATTTTCCTTACAATCTGAATCCTTCAGTAACCTGAGTCAGACATTGTTTCTGAAGATGGCTAATATAGCCAAAATAACTTTATATCCATACTCACTGATAAAATTCTACATTGGGCTCTTATGGTCTAGATACTCAATGCCTCCCTCTTGGCTCCCCCTTAATTCAACATGAAAGACTATGGGTGTTAATCCGTCATCACTACTTCCTCATTTTTCCAATCAGAAACCATGAGCATATGTCCCCCTGATTACCTCCTCAGTCTGCTGCTGAGAGCCCAGTTCGTTCTCCATGGCCTCTTCATTGTTCCGCTTACAAGCTGTTGGCACAACTTGGCTTGAGTTGCCTGAGGAATCCTTCTCTTCAGCCAGCTGGCACTCAGTGTACAGAGACCTATCTATCAGCTCTTTTAGGCTGCCAGCCACCTTCAGGAAGATACGACCCATCTTGGTGGTAACAGCTTCCGAGAGTCCTTCCAGAAACCTTGTCCGTAGAATGGCATCAGACCAAGACAAATGTCGGGCCAGCAGTAGGAAGTCAGTGGCATACTGCCTGACTGACTTCTGGCCCTGCTTGGGATGGCAAAGAACAGCACTTAGGATGTCTATCTCAGACAGGGAGTCATATAAGCCCTGCGATCTTCTCAGGAAAGATTTATCTTCACTGGAGAGAGGGTTTCCTACCTCCATCTGCAAGATGGACCACCTCTCTGCTGCCCCCAGATGAAGAGACACCAGAAATGCCATTTTCTCAGAATCATTCAGAAAGCCCTTCATTTGCTTCTCCTCATCAATCTCCTCTGCATCTTCCTCCACAGAGGATGAGCCCCGGGCTGCTTCTTGTTCTTCTAAGAGGTAACAGAGTGCTGGGGTCAGCATACCAAAGGACGGCACTTCTTTTGGTGGTGGCTTCTTCATTTCAGGATTTGCGCCAGTCACGTGTGGTGTGCTCTTTGATCCAGGGGCTGTGACTCTGAAGTGAGAGGTGGATGCCTCTCCCGGGTCTGTGGCTTTCATATTCAGAGTGGGTGTCATTCCAAAGGCTGTTTGTGGTGTGGACATTGTTCCAGGTGCTGGGGTCCTCATTAGTGGTGTAGACATCTCTCCAGAGGTCAGAGCTGTCATTTGTGGCATTGTTATCCCTCCTGAGGCTGTGGCCCTCAGTGGTGGCATGGACATCATTCCTGAAGCTGAGGCTCTCATAAGAGGTGTAGATACTGCTCCAGAGGCTGGGGTTCTCAGTGAGGGGTTAGCCATTCCCCCAGAAGCTATATTTGTTGGCTGTGGCAGGGATGTAGCTCTAGAGCTCACAGCTTTGGTTTGTAGAGAAGGCATGGTTTTCATTTGTGGCATAGACATCTCTCCAGAAGTCATGGGTGACATCAAAGGCATGGGCATGGGTCCAGAGGCTGAAGCCCTCATTAGTGGCTTGGACATCTCTCCAGATGTCATAGCTGCCAATTGTGTAGTGGACATAATTCCAGGGCCTGGAGCTCTCTCTAACTCTGTGGCCATAGCTCCAACAGAGGGTCTCCTAAGTGTTGTAGATATGGTCGAAGAGGCTGGTGCTCTGACTGGTAGTGGAGATATCCCTGCAGTGGCTGGAGCTCGAACTGGGAGTGGGCACATGTCTCCACAATCTGTGGCCATCATTTGAGGTATGGACTTTGCTCTAGAAGCTGGGGTTCTCATCAGTGGCACAGACATCACTCCAGAATCTGTGGGTCTCAGGAGTGGTGTGGACTCTGATATAGGAACTGAAACCTTCATAGGTGTCATGGACATCATACTTGAGGCTGTTGCTGTCATGTGTGGAGCAGATATTGTCCCATAAAGCGGGGCTCTTGGAGATGGAGCTAACTCTCCAGAAGCTGGAGGTCTCATTAGTAGCAGAGGGCTCTCTCCACAGGAAGAGGCTTTTGAGAGCAGTGTAGACATCTCTGATGAATCTGAGGCTCTCATGAGGGGTGTAGACATTATTCCAGAGTCCTGGGATCTCATCTGCATCCCTCCCAAAGCAATGGGTCTCATGAGTGGTGTGGACACCTCTCCAGAGTCTTGAATGTTTATCGGCTGACTAGGCATCTTCTCAGAAGCTGTGGCTCTCGTTAGTGATAGGGATGTTGCTCCAAGACCTGGGACTCCTGTTAGAGGCATGGACATGCCTCCCGAGGTGGTGGTTGTTATCTGTGATATAGACATTGCTCCAGAAGCTGTGGCTCTTGTTAGTGGTGTGGACATGCCTCCTGAGGCTGGATCTGTCATCTGTGGCATGGACAGAACTCCAGAAGCTGTGTCTTTCATTAGTGATGTGGGCATTGCTCCAGAAGCTGCAGTTGTCATTTGCTGCATGAACATTCCAGAAGCTTTGGATGTCATTAGTGGCTTGGACAATACTCCAGAGCCTGGAGCTCTCATCTGTGGCGTGGATATCACTCCTGAGGCTGTGTCTCTCATTAACAGCGTGGATGTTGATGCAGAGGTTTTGGCTTCCATTAGTGGGGCAGACATTGCTCCAGAGGCTGTGGCTCTCATTTGTGGTATAGATGTCAGTCCTGAGGCTGTGGTTCTTATTTGCGATGTGGACATTGGTCCAGTGACAGGAGCTCGAATTTTCTGTGTGGACATTGACCCACAGGTTGGAACTGTTGATTGTGACACAGACATTATTTCAGAGGCTGTAGCTATAACTGGCTGGGTGGACATCACACCAGAAGCTGAACCTCTTATTCGCTGTGCAGAAACTGCTCCATTTGCTGTGGCCTTCATAAAGCCTGTGGGCATTGCTCCAGGTGTTTTGGCCATTGTAAAATGTGTAGACATCATACCAGAGGCTGTGGTTGACATTTGTTCTGTGAACATTGCTCCAGGGCTTGTGGCAGCCATCAGTGGAGTGGACATTAATCCAGAGCCTGGAACTGTCTTTTGTGATGTGGACATATTTCCTGAGGCAGGGACTCTCATTAGCTGTATAGGCATTGCCCCTGTATCAGAAGCTCTCACGGGAAATGTGGACATCAATTCAGTGGCTGGGACTCCTATTGGTGGAGCAGACATGATCTCAGAGTTGATATTTTGTGTTATATCTGGGGACATCACTCCAGAGGCAGATGCTGACATCAGTTGAGTGGGCATCACTGTGGAGGTGAGGGCAGGCATTAGCAGTGGGGACATTGCCTCGGCATCTGGGGCCGACTTTGGTAATGTGGCTATTTCGCCAGTATCTGGGATTGACAGCAGAGGTGTGGACATTGCTCCAGGGCCAGAAACTGGCATAGGCAGTGAAGACATGACTCCAGAGTCTGAGCCTGACATGAGCACAGTGGGAATTCCTTCGGAGTCTTGAGGGTCTGTTGGCTGAGTTGATGTCTCTCCAGAAGCTAGGGCTGACATTATCAGAGAGGATATCACTTCAGAGTCTGTGCCTGACATGAGCAGTGATGATATCTCTCCAGAAGCTAGAGCAGTCATTAGCACTTTGGACATTGCTTCGGTGTCCTCATCTGTAATTTGCAATGGGGACATCGCTTCAGAGCCTGGAGCTGTCATTGGTGGTGTGGATGCCACTCCAGGGTTCATGTCTGGAATCAGGAGTGGGGATATCTCACCAGGATCTGATCCTAGCATTAATGATGCCTCAGAGGAGGAAGTACTCATTACAGGCGCAGATATCATTCCAGACGACGGAACTGGCATCGCCAATGGTGAGATCTCTGCAGAATCTGGTCCTGCCATTAGTGCCGCAGACATTGTCCCAAAGTCAGGAATTGACATCATCCCTGGAGACATTAACCCATAGTCTGAAGTAGACAACAATGGGGACAGTGTCCCAGAATCTGAGGCCGGCATTAACAGTGGGGACAGCGCCCCAGAGTCTGAGACTGGCATTAGAAGTGGGGACAGTGTTCCCGAATCTGAGGCTGTCATTAGCAGTGGAGACAGTGTCCCGGAGTCTGAGGCTGACATCAGCTGTGGGGACAGTGTCCCAGAGTGTGGTGCTCCCATGACAGGTGTGGTGGACAGACCGTCAAAGGCTGGGGATGTCATCAGCTGTGTAGATGTCCCTCCAGGATCTGAGGCTGAAGTTGAGACGATAGGCAACTGCAATTGAGAATGCAGGAGCTGAACCTCTGCTCTGGTCTCTGCCATTGGTCTAGAGAAAGCTGCTCCCCTGTTTTGGGGGTCGCCATTTTCCTCCCTCATCATATTGTTGAATCGTAATGAATGTAACGGTATTGACATATCTGCCATGGCTACAGGACAGGGTAGACAGAGACTCTAACGTGTTGACATCGGAGCCCGGGTGAAGTCCACAAATCAGGGAAATCTGCAAATGAGAAAGAAGTTTAAAGGTCAATATATCAGGAATATATTCCAATACTTCATAGAGTCCCACTTTTATGAGTTGTCGTGTTTGAAAGTTATTCTATCAGTTTGAAGAAACCATATAGCAAATGTCCCCAAAGCTGGAGCAACTTTCCCTTCAAACTCTGTCCTTTTTGAACCAACCCACCCAGTTACACAGCACAGCCTCCATGTTTATAAATGTCAATAGCAGGCTCCCAGAGCCACGGAAGCCCTGTCTCAAATGAGTCAGCAGCACCACCTTCTGGCCAACTACAAGAAGTTCAGGTTCTTTGGCTATGCTTTTCCACTACAGAGGTCAAAAGTCAACCCAGGTACTGGTAGGCAAGGAACAGAGAGCCATTTACTCCAGGATAATTATTAGTTCCTAATGCTCATTGAATCTCACCAATGGTTTAACC
>CABHPR010114458.1:0-26052 GCA_902168415.1 Peromyscus melanophrys | reverse complement strand
TGTGTGTGTGTGTGTGTGTGTGTGTGTGTGTGTGTGTGTGTGTGTGTAGAAACAGGTTCTAGGGTTTTGTTTTGTTTTGTGTTTTTAGGAAGTTTTGAAACCTGCTTAAGGATCTTCTTTCTTAAAAAGAGACTTTTTAGTCAAAATGTCTTCAGATCCCCCAGGAAAACCACTGAAGCGGAAAGTGTGTAATTCCCAGGCCAGGTTTTTCTGAGAAACGGCGAGCCCTGAATTCAGGCGTTCTTGCTGCGCTCAGCAGACGTGGCCCAGCAATCAAAATCATTTGATTCCGAAGCTGATATTCCTGTAACAGGCAGGTTCCAACTCATTGTGAGCTCTGAAAAGGCATAATTACAAACAGTGATGACAAGAAGCATGCTTAACATAGTCGGATTCTTAAACAGTTTTTCCAGTAGTTGCCCACCTGTCCTTAGGAAACCCTCATGTGGCAGGTGAGGTGGTGGTGGTGAGGTGGTGGTGGTGAGGTGGTGGTGGTGAGGTGGTGGCTACCATGGCAGAGGATGCACAGAGGCCAGTCTTGTCAAGAGGTCACGTGGCTCGACCAGGCTACATCTTATCGCAATCTCACAGCAATTCCTTGATGAAGTACATGAAATTTGATGCAGCAGGTATGCTTGAGAACTAATGATATAGTCAATAGGATGCACGTGGCCTTAGCTGAATCTGTGTACTTGGCAAGGGAGGGTATAGTGTAAGGGCAGAGTTGGGGGAGATGACCAATATTACTCTGTTCTAGAAACCGCCTTGGTGGCCTCATCTCCCACAGAACAACGTTTTGGTTTCCTCCAGGGAGCATGGAGCACCAGACCCTTGGCAGCGTAGCAGAAGTTGCAGTAGCTTCCTGTGCTTGCTTTGTTTTCCTGTTGCTGTGTAACCAACTTTGCATCGTCTAAAGTACTACAAATTTGTTATCTCACACCACTGCGTGTATGTGCACATGTGCGGAGGACAGAGGTCAGGCACCCTCCACCTCTTTTTTCTTTCTTTCTTTTTCTTTTCTCTTGAGACAAGGTTATTCATAGCAATTCATAAAGTGGCTAGGCTGTCCTGCCAGCTAGCCCCAGGGATCTGCGTGTCTCCCAGTGCTCTGATTACAAGCATACACCATAGCATCTGGGGCTTCTGTGTGGCTGTTTTAAGTGGGTTGTAAGGACACCACTCAGGTCCTTGTACTTACAAGATAAGTCCTTCGCCGTCTGGGCTGTCTCTACAGTCCTGGCTCATAGCCTTTGTGACTCAAGAGCCTGGGCATAAGGTAGTTGATCTTCTGCTCCAGGTTTTACCAGTCTGAAATCAATGTGCTGGACATGGAAACAGATCTTTGTGGGACACAAAGTCCTACAGTTGTATAATGAAAGTTCCCACTTTCTTCCTAGCTGCTGGCTGGAGGTTGCTCTCAAGTCTAGATGCCACTTTTGGCTCCTTACTATATGGCTGTCACGGGCAGCTCACAGCATGTCTGTTTGCTCTGGTTTTGGCAGCTTGTACCACTATTTTATTCTAAAGACTCACCCAACTAGGTTGGACCCACTTATGATATTGTTCAAAGTTATCCACAAGTCTTTTTTTTGTGTGTGTCTGTCATCATCTAAGCAACTGTCTGGACTTTCAACCTCTACATTCTTCAGTTTTTAACTCAACGTCAACTAATGGAGCCTGATAGGCCCTCTCACTCACAGACCCTGCCCACATTCAAGGGAACAGAATTATATAAGGCATACACAGAAATACATAGGCCTTTGGGGAAGTCACTTTAGAACCATGGTTCCCACGTGTCTTTCCACCCATGGTTGTGGATTTCTACCTTACTGTGTATATTGTGTTGACCTCCTCTGTCAAGGAACCACAGTTTCCTAAATGAACCAACTTTCTACTCCTCCATCAATCTGTCTTTAGAAAACACAGCAATATTTTGTAAAATGAAGAAATCACTAATGGTAGAGTTTCAGGTAAGGCAATAAACACCTGCTCATGCATTGTCAGTTCTTAGCATAATGTCTGGCACTTACGAGCTCTCATTTACGTTTCTTCAATGGATGAATATGGGAATGATTAAATGAGAAATATTTTGGGAATCCTCATCAAATTGTTTCAGTATAAAAATTGTCTACTCCCTCCACATGCAAGGATGATTCCTCTTTAAATCACTTTTCTTCCTGGTAATGCAGGCTTATTTAAAAAAAAAAAAAAAACACTTGGGGATTTTACTTCTATGGTTCTGCTTTTTTATAGTTAACTTTTTAATCCATCTGGAACTAAGTTCTCAATGTTATGTATAAAATATTCCATTTTTATCCAATTAGTCTGTGATGGCTTTGATTTTATATACTAACTGCTGTGTAAGGGTTAATACTGAGCTCTCTTACTTCACTGATCAACCTGTCCAGTTTTGTGAACTAGCATCACTATTTTAATTACGAGAAAGTTGTCATGTTTTACAATCTGAAGGGATAGGTGTGTCAGTATTCTTTCAGCACCCCAACTTGGCTAGTTAAGTGGGGACAGTCCCTCTCACTCCTACTCTGGCTCTCCAAACAGTAGTACATCATTCTTTGGCAAGAAGACAAATGGAGGTTTACATTGTGGCTATTTTTCTAGCTCAACTCTTCTGGTTCCTACCATAATATAACTTTATAATTATAATGCCTACATAAAAACTTTAATAATAGGGGGCAGCTGCTAAGTATCTCTCAGCATCCAGCTCCAAATCCATAACTGCCAGGGAGAAGAAGGGCTGTCTGAGTTCCCAGATTCTCAGGTTTCCTCTGCCCTTCCATCCTCACATACAGGGACTCTAAAAAGCATCCTATACCAATACTGAGGCCTCTGTATCTCAGGCACAGTGTAACTTTGGAGCTGGGAAATCAGGATTCACACTTATGCCCAGCAGCCCCTTTTAGGTTCTCTGGATTAGTAAACTGACACATTTCAGAGTGCCCCTCGGGGTGATTCTGGAAGGAAGCATAAAGGACTGAAGCCCTCTTTGCCTGTCCTTGCAGGGGAGTGAAAGTTCAGAGAATTACCACATCTGCCTCACCCCCAGGCATCCTATCTCTAGGCTTTGGCAGCCAGAGACAATTGTCGGACCATGAATTACAGGTGCTGGGCGTTGGAAGTCGTTCTGGCACAGGCTGAAGTGGTGTTGGCGGGGGATATGCCCAGAGCTCTAACAGCACATGCTAGAAATTAAAGATTGGAGAAGCAGCAGCAGTTCCAGGAAACCCCACGGTACGGAATGATTCCTTGCATCTAGAGGTTGATAAAGGTGACTAGTTATTCTTAGAAAAAGTGCAGGCCCTGGAAATCAGAGGCCTGGAATGAGTCACAAGGTAGCCAGGAATGGAGAAAGACAGAAGAATCCTTTTTGCTGGCACCTTCCCTCCAACCCAGAGAAAGCAGGGAATGCACTCATTCACTCCTTCAAGAAAGATGTCTATAGGCATGCTCCATGCTCTCCATAGCTGAGCTAGAGGGATGGAAGAAAGAGACAAAGAGTGGCCCCTGTGGGGCTCTCTTACCTGGTGTGGGGCTCTCTTGCCTGGTGAGGAGAGGAGGATTCCCATGGACTCCTTGTGTGGGGATCTCCTCTTATCCCCTATTCCAACTCCATCCCTGTACCACCTTTAATAAAAGAAGAGATTGGATGCTCAACCTCAGGAAAGTATTAGCTACTGCATAGTCAGTTGTTTATTTCTGGAACCCACCTTGCATCCAGACAGGAGAGTGATTTGCTCACGTTTTCTCAGTCATAGAGCAACAAAGGGGTGAAAATACTTTTCTCTCACACAATTCTCCATTTGAAGCATAAGGCTGCTCCTAGCTCAGTGCCAAGCTTCGGAAGGCAGCACTCAATCTATTAGGCAATCATAGAAATATGTGAACATGTTTGTGAGACGGATGATGCTTAGTGAGCCCAGATAGGAATGGAGCTGGGATTCATATTCCCTGAGCCTAAACTTTGTTCTTTCTTCTTCATAGCTGTGAGGACATAAGTCACTGTCTTAACCTGAGGCCCCGTTTCTCATTTGTAAGATGCTGACATGGTGTTTCTTCATATGTTTGTGTTTAAAGAAATAAAACCATACATACTGAATGCCCGGCTCAATGTCTTGGGGCCTCAATTGCGTTGCCTCACGACTAGGAGGATTTCACTGTCCAGTTGCGTATGATGCTCTCCGACGGAATACAACCCGATACCCACCTCACATCTCTCTTTGCACTTTTCTAGTTTGGAGCCCTGGAGGAGCAGCACGGAGCGGGAGAGTGTGGCGAGAGAATGAAGACACTAACCGCCTGGAAGAAGCATGAGGTGGCAGCGCAACTCTCGGTTTAGAGGGCTTTGGCCGGAGGCCGCCCCATGGGCAGTCCTGCTGGCACTAGGTGTGCCTGGGTGGGTGCTGGCTGTCTCTGCCACGGTGGCCGCTGTGATCCCGGAACAGCATGCCTCCTCGGCTGGCCAGGCTCCCCTGGACTGGCTGCTCACAGACCGAGGCCCCTTCCACCGTGCCCAGGAGTATGCTGATTTCATGGAGCGTTACCGCCAGGGGTTCACCACCAGGTACAGGATCTACAGGTGAGTGGAGTCTCCTACAGAGCACAGCCTAGGTAGGCACTGTCCAGCTGGTCTGATAAGCCTGAAGCTCAAACTGATCAGAATGCCAGGTGAACTAGAGGTGAAATATGGAAACATCGGGCAGGAAAATAAGCCTGCCTTTTTTTTTTTTTTTTTTTTTTTTTTTTTTAAGAAAGAAAACACATACAAACTAGAAAACCTGCTGATGCCTCCTGGGGACTTAGCAAAAGGGTTTCTATTTATAGATTGTTCTGCTTATAAATTGAGGACAAATCAGGCGGCATGCAGACAGCATGTGGCCCAGGCTTCAGTAGGAGGTCAGAGTCAAATGCTGGGCCCTTTTTTAACTAATGGGTTAGGGACTTTTATGAGCTGTAATTACTTAGCCATGCAAATGAAGGAAGGGGAAGTTTCCCTATTGCCTCGGGGGTCTGCGGAGCCTGCAGGGTTAGGGTCACCTACCTTCACCCTTGACAGCACCAAATGCTCAGCTAGCTTTGGCCATGGGAAGAGGCTCATCTCTTGGAACCACCCATATGAAAGGCAAATGGGTGTGTCTAGTTGGTCCATAAGATGTGGGAATAGCACATATTCCTGGGTGCTAGACTGCAAAAGTGGAAAGCTCCTCATCCTACTGATCAGGCAAGGCTAGGGCTCACATGAGCACATCTCTGGTTTCAAATTTCCCTCTGTCCTTTGGTATCCTTGCCCCTCCGCCATCTCTCTCATTTTCTCTTTGCTGGTCCTATCAGCATTAAAATCATGATTAGCCATCTGGGAGCTCTACTGATTTTTTTTTTCTCTATTTAAAAGCATTTATTTTCTAAATTAGTTTGTTGTTGTTGTTTGGTTTTTCGAGACAGGGTTTCTCTGTGTAACAGCCCTGGCTGTCCAAAAACTCGCTTTGCAGATCAGGCTGGCTTCGAACTCTGCCTCCTGAGGGCTGGGATTAAAGGCATGTGCCACCATGCTCAGCTTCTAGATCAGTTTTAATGCAGAATAATTGGAAGAACAAAAAGGGAAACAGAAACACAAAGTCACTCATTCTATAGCATCTAGACATGTGTTCACATTTTGGGCATATGCGTTTCTAGTTCTATGAGCATACTTAAAGTCTTTGGATCTCTCGCCAGACTTAGCACTTAAAATTTCACTTAATGAATGTGTTTATATTTTTATGACTCTCTCTTTGTGCCTGCGTGCGTGCCTGCCTGCGTGCGTGCGTGCGTGCGTGCGTGAGTGCGTGAGTGAGTGCGTGTGTGCGTGCGTGCGTGCGTGCGTGTATGTCTGTGTCTGTGTGGTTAGCCTCACATACCCCATGGTGCCCATGTGCAGATAGAGGACAGCTCTCAGGACCCAGCCACCTTGTGTGATCCAGGATGGGTCTCAAGTCATCAGAGCCTCTGTTGACGGAAGCATTTCATCAGCCCTCATCTCAGCCCTTTCCCTAAATTAAGAAGGTCATTTCCCTCTTTTAAGCCTTCCCCAAAATTTTAGTGCTATGGAAACTGAGGTCCAGAGGAGTCATACAACTGGCAAGAAACATACAGGTTTAACTTCCAAATAGTCAGGTGCCAGAGTCTTGAGTTTGTAGAATAGAATTAGAGATATCTGATATCATTTTCCTGGGATTTTTAATATTTATAGTAACTTTGCAACCTGTTTGTGTTAATATGAGGTATCAGAAACAGCCGGGCATTGGTGGCGCACGCCTTTAATCCCAGCACTCGGGAGGCAGAGCCAGGTGGATGTCTGTGAGTTTGAGGCCAGCCAGGGCTACCAAGTGAGCTCCAGGAAAGGCGCAAAGCTACACAGAAAAACCCTGTCTCGAAAAACCAAAAAAAAAAAAAAAGAAAAAAAAAAAGAAACAAGGTTTAGGAGGATTATGGTGTAGGAAGAGAAGAGAACAGACACTTATGGAACCCACATCACAAGGTTTACAACTCTCAAACTTGGGTACAGACAGCCGGGACAAGATCAGACAGCTGAGAGGCTGGTACACCAAAGACCTTCCCATCCCCCTTGCTGGCCATATTTATACATTGTGCTTAGCCCAGCCCACTTCTGGAAGAGACTACAGCTCACACCCCTGCTTAAATGGGATAAGTCCTTGTATTTCTTCTAAGAACATAGCAGAGATTCACACCGAATCACCCAGGGAAAGGGTGAATAACTTAGGCTCAGGCTGGCTGAACTAACACCTGCTCAGACAGAAGCAGACTAATAGCACAACCAGAGCATGGCATTAACTCAACGTTCAATGAGTACATAAGAGTCTAGGTACATGTCCCCACAAACTTTATATAAGGCAAATTCAGGGTGATATTTTATCCATCTTACAAAAAACCCCAAAACTTCCATTTTAAGAGAGAATTCTTCCAGTCCAATAAAATGAGATTTAATTTACCTTCTGTGATTAGGTATATTCAAGTCTCACAGAAGCACTGTCTTCAGAAAATAATTTGTATTAAGTATATTGGAATCGAAGTCAAGCTAGGAATCCTAATACCACTATGAACTTCAAAGAGCCATGGGGAAGAAAGGAGCTAAGTCATTGTTTGTTTGCTTCCTTTTTCTCTTCTTGGTAGATTCTTTGGCCCTCACAAAGCCCCAGACCCAAGTCTGGATATATTAGCAGCCAGTTAAGGCCTGGGCAGCAGCTCAGAACTGGCCCATGGCAGGTGTCCCGAATCTTCTCTGCACCACCCACCCTCTGTCAGGTAGTAATGGCTTTCTGATCATTTAATGTGACAAGCTCTTACACTGTGCTGTTCAGTTTTTCTGGGGTCAGTTATTGCACATAACCCTGTACTTGGGGAAACAGTAACCAGTCCTTCTGAAAGGAAGGCAGCATTCTGATTTGTGCCTCTGGTGGGGCTACAGGAGAATAGTCACACACCACTGCTCCAGGAGCCTTCTGGGAGATTTGCCTTCAGTGATTAAGCAAAAATGTTGCCTTTATAGATATTGGTAGGACTCTATATTATCCCATTGTGAATTCTTTTATGTCCCTTTTCTTTTTGGATCCCATGGCAATTGCCTCTGGCAAATTTAGGACCTTGCTTATGCTGACTAAAGCAGGTCACAGGAAACTGATAAAAGATATACTGAGTCATACCCAAATTTCTCCCCTACTATTCAAAGGGGCTGAAAAAAAAAAAACAGCTGACAGAGAATATCAGAAAGATTTTGTGGAAAACGATTGTGTCTCCAGAAGAATGAGTCTTTCATTTTGTTTTTTTAAGGAAGGTTTTTGGTACATAGAAATCAGGTGGTATCCATATGTGCTTTCTATATAAAGAGAGAATCAATTGATAGCAAAGAATAAGATTTTCCTAGGGGGTTAGGATACAAGGTGCAGAGTTACTTGACAACTCCCTCAACCACAAGAAAGAGACCTTCCTTCTCATCTAGCTGTGGATGCTTGCACAACAAGTTCCCACTGTTAACCCACCTGATCCCATGTGTCCTTAGTTAACCACCAAACTGAACTCTCAACTTGAGGAGACAGCCAATCATTCCAGAATAATTTCAGTCTCTCCATCCATGGACTTCCAGTGAAAGCTGCTTATTCCTCTACATTGACTTTCTATAGGTATAGGTGTTTAAGGGTTAAGACTCTGGAGCAAGATGCTCTGGGTTCTAGTTGTGGATCTGAAGTTTACCAGCTGTACAATGTTTAGCAAACTACTTAATGGCCTTATTTCCCATTGTCCTTATTTGTAAAGTAAAGACAATAACAGTGCCCATCTCAAGACTGATGCATAGTTAAATGAGTTAGTTGATACAAGGCACTTGGACTAGTGGTTAATAAATATTAATTATTGATATTAGATTGTTTTCAGTAAGTATTAGTCTGGGAAAAATTGGTAAGATGAGAAAGGAACCATAGCTATGATTGTTATGATGTTGGCTGAGGGCTTAGCATACAGAAACCTATTTAGACTGGGAGAATTCTTTTGTTTGTTGTTTTAAAGCATGTTAATCTTTTCCCCTCAGTCTGGCTCTTTATGGGGAGAGGATCTCAAGTGAAGAACAGTTGATGCTTCTCACATATGCTCTTACTGGCCACAAGGACTACTGAAGGGAGCAAGGTGACTTTTGGCATAATTTGAAGTGTCACAGGCTTAGTTCTTGCTCCTGCAGCAGCCAAGGGTAGCAGAGCAGCAGTCCTTGGGCGTGTCCTCCAGAGGCTGACCACTGCAAGCTCCCTGATCCCTGGGTGTGGTGCTGGTAGGAAAAGAGCTTCTGTTGTCTGGTCAAGCCCCAGCGAACAATAAGATGGTCTTGGCATTTTACCTAAAAGCTTTAAAATCCCATTGACTAACCTCTCAGCATTTGTTTCTCCCATAGAAACATGATCTGAACCATCAGCCCACCTCTTAGACACTATCTCTCAACAGGCTACTTAGAAGAAGCTGTAGGAACACAGATCCTGTCTCCGGTTCCATTTGTGACCCTCAACTGCCCTTACCCTTGATTCACTTCACAGACCCACTATAATAACCTCTCACAGCCATGCTACAAGTCAGATAGTGCCTATTAGGGTCTTGGGCACTGAGCTAGAGTTGTTCAAGGTCAGAGAGGTAGCCAGTCACAGCCAGAAATAGCACTGGGACTCCTGGCTTGAAGTCTCCTGCTCATTACTCTAGCCCATGCCACTTCCGTTTGACTGCTAAGTGCATCTTCATCATAACGCACAACCTAATCAGGCCCCTAAATTGAGATGATGCAAATGTAAATACGGTTTCTCGAAACACTCTAGCAGTAATGTTCCATTCTCTCTCTTCTACAAATCAAAGTAATGAGCAGTCTGGTTTTTTTTTTTTTAATTTCTTTTTGTATTAAAGTTTTAATAGAGAGATAATCATGGGATTGGAAAAAATCCAAGCCACTATGATAAAACACTTAAAACTAGGAAAGAATACATTAAAATTGGAAAAGTTGGAAATCCTACAGAACAGTGAATATACTCTGATGGTTGGGAGAAAAGCAAAGGCAGGTGTAACCCCAGAATGTTGGCCTTACTACCTCTGTTGCACACCTAATTCTTTTTTGGAAAGGAATGGTCTGAGGTTATGTTGGAAGTCGGAGATGAAAACAAAACAAGCCATTAAACAAATAATTGCATTGACAGATGAGAACATTATATTCTGGGAAAACTGGACAACAGTTCCAAACCAAGTTCATGCAGGGTACACAGAGGCAGAGGCTGAGCATGTGATGACTGGCCACAGTTAACAAGACAGAGGAAGGTTCCCGCATGGTGGTAACCCTGAGAAAACACAATCTGTTTGGAATTGGACAGGATGCAAAGTGAGATCTGCAAATAATTCCCATGTAAAGAAGGTGACAGGAAGGACCAAGTACTTGATGTACATTCCTGAGTTTGTGGTCTGTGGATTAGACCCATTGGTATCACCTGACACTTTGTTAAAAAGAGACCCTCAAGTCTCTCCCCAGACCCACAGAATCAGAGTCTTTGGCATTTGAAAAGGATCTCTGATGAGCTACCATGGCCTTGAAGTTTGAGGAGCACTGCACTGGTCAACTCAGAGTGTGGAGTTTCAAGAACAAGAACGAGCATGATGCAGAGCCTGGCCTGCTGGCACATCCTGTCATCCCAGCATTATGAGGCCGAGGCAGGAGGATCACAAGTTTAAAGTCAGTTTGGGCCTGCATATAAAGACCTTACACCCAAAACAAAACCCAGCGAAAGGATGACCGGGATGGATGAGGAGAAATGGTATCATGGGAAGCCAGCATCCCTCACTGTGCATCTGCAATAGAGAGTATGAACAGAAACTGTTACAAGTGAAAGAGAATAGCAGTCGAGGGAGGTTAAATTTAGGAGTTATTAGTACCAAGGCACATGAACTCATAAGAATAGTTGCAGCAGTCAGAGAAAACTTTAAAAGCAGAAAAGGCTGCAGGGCCTCAGAGCAGCCTGTGGGCGCCTCCTGGGAGATGGGGAGGTGAGGAGGCAGAGAGCAGCTGTGGATTCAATCACAGGAGGGGGCACCAGAGCTGATTTATCATCCAGACCACGTTGCTCCAACTAACAAATACTGATTTGGATAAACAGCGAACCCTGGGAGAGGCACCATCTCCAATTAAGAGATCACAATCCACATAAATAAATGGCAACCAAAGGCAACCCCAGTCTGCTTGGGTAAATCCCAGTGATTTCTTAAGTGTTCCTTACAGCAACTGAGATAGAGAAAGCTTGTGTTATCATGCTGCTGCAGGACTTCACAAAGGAGCCATGGTTCTCAGGAGCACTGATAGGCAAGAAAGAAATTTCTGGAGAAAGACCAGGACCCAAGTAAACTGGTTGATCTCCAAAATCATTACTGGGCTTACATTTTGGTTACATGGAGCTTGTTAAGACAGAAGATGGAGAGAGATATCCATCAACTGTGTTGTGATCCAAAGCTGATCACACTTGGAGGCATATGGCAAGGATGAGCTTGCAGTCATAGTCACAGATTAGAGGAATGAGGACATGGGAAAGACTGAACAAAATGGTTTAGAAGCTGCATTAACTAAGAGTGTGAGGTGGCTGGCTAACTGTATAGCCACTCCCACATAAATGTTAATCTAGCTTATAGACCCAACATAAGGCATTTTGGTATATCAAGGAATTTTATTCCAGAAATATCTAGAAGTTGAGCCTTGCCATGCCCTTCTCCTCATGCAAACTCCTGTCCCCTGTTGTGAAATCCTACCACACCTGCACAGCACACCTATACGAAGTCCTGGTATTTGAGCTCTATAAGGAGTAAATGAAAATGTGTACTGTTCTCTTGGAGCAAGGTTATAAAGGACACAAACCCCTACAGTTCGGAGGAGAGCACCTGGTATTTTCAACATGCATTTTTTGAGAGACATCTCTGCTTGGTATTTCACTGGATTTCATGAAATAACAAACCATGAAATAAGGGGACACAGTTTTCGACTGGATTGAATTTCTAGGTGAGTTCATTTGGAGAAAGTGTTAAATTATTTGGCACACATAGGTTTGGGGGCTGGTAAAATCTAATACTTGGACAAGCCCTGATGGGTGGCTGTAGGATCTCTCAGGGACAGCTGGTGGTGTAGGGTTACAGACACTGGAGTAGCTCAAGTAATTAGGACTCAGGCAGCCAACCCCATGTGACAACTATGTAAGACATGTCTAAGACAATGTAAGACTATACCCTTCCTCTTCCTCTTCTTATATTTTTGCTCCAAAAATGTCCAAGGTATCTTTTAGTCATTGATTTCTTATAGGGTGCAATTTTAAAGATTTCTCAGAAGTAGGGACATGCCATTTTATAACACTGGGGGTGCGTTAAACAAACTAAAAGTATTTGTGTGTTCAAGGAAGTTAACGCCAAATGAAATTCTTTCTGTTTCTACTTTGAAAAAATAGACTTTCAGTACTTACCTGGTGAGAAAATAGTAAGCAGGTCTTTAAAGTTCTAGAATGCTAGTGGCTCAAATGCAAGTTTAGCATCATTTATACTTAAAAACATGGATGAATGCAATCTTATCACATCATACATTTGCTCATGAGGTCTTTACCCAAATACTTATGGCGTGTCTCTTGTCAAAAGCATTCTGAGCACTATAACAGGATATAAAAGACAGAAAAATAGGGTGCTAATGATTTCTAGAGAATCAGGAGCAGTTTGAGTAACAGAATAGACACTGGAAAACACATTGAGATGTAGCCCCTCAGAATTTAGGAGGAAGACAACACCAAATGTCTAGTAGAGAGATCTGGTTCATGGATACTGACTTAGAATGCTAGTTCCAAGTTCCTCCATAATAAAATGACTATTACCCCTTTTAGGGTCATATCCAGGCTGAGTCAAGATTGCAAGGGTAGGGAGAAAATATAAAAATCAAAATGTGCAAGAAATGAAGGGTAACTTGGGAGGAGAGCTCTGTGGTACAGTGCTTGCCATACAAATATGAGGACCTCCTGACTGTGAATCCCCAGAACATACATAAAGCCAGTCAGGCTCAGTGAGTGTTTCTGTCATAACAAAGCTTCCACAGGAGTCAAAGCCAAGAAAACCCTCAGGAACTCCTGGGTCAGGTAGCCTGGTGTCTATGGTGGGAATCAAGAAGAGACCCTGTCTCAAACAAGGTAGAAATCAAGGACTAGTAAGTAAGAAGTAAGGGAAGCCTCCAAGGTGGCCAAGGAGGGAGAATAAGATCACTTATGTTTTCAGACAAGATTTAGTAGAAAGATCTTGAGTCAGTCAGGCAGAGAAAAAGAGGATTAATTTTTGCTTCAAGAAACAATTAATTTTATTCATGAATGAATTGTTACTTACAGATACTCTAGAGCAGTGAGGAAGACTGCCTCCAGAAACTGTCACGACACAGAACACAAGCAGACAGGGACACTGGCTAGTCAGTCATGTGCTCTTTTCTCTTTTTTCATCTCTTCAAGAGATGAGCTTTTTCTGGGTCAGAAATTCTCATTTTTTTTTTTTGCTTCTTTATTCAGCATCTGCTGCATTTCTCCCATCTCAGAGCTTCCCACATCTCCCACAAGAAAATTATTTCAGTACACAGAGCTTGGAACAGTGAGTGGCCCACAGCAAGGCCTTTGAACATCGGGCACCTATTTAGTATCTCAATGAACTAACTCCACAAATGCTAGGGGACAGTCCAGGTACAGGGAGATCAGCCCTCCAGGAAGGCCAATAAATGACAGTCATTCGGCGTGGCCCAGGTCTGCGGTACAGTAAAAGGTCCTGTGAGAAGAGTTTGACTCCAGTGTCAGTTACCCAGCTCCCTCTGCAGGATCAGAAACAGTCAAGCATACGACAAGATGGTGAGGGCAAGTTTGCAGATCAAGGTTTGGACATCAGCGTGATCAATCCTACCTTCCCATCCTTGCCCCAAGCTAAAGACAAGTGGAACTTACTTATTCAGCTGACTGGTTGACCCCAGTCTTCAGGGGAAGGGAGCCAGTCTCCATGGGTGACATATGTAGGAGGGTAAGTGAGCAGACTATGAGGAGGAGGAGCGAGCCAGAAAGTTGTCTGTAGATGTAACCAACCGTCTTATAAATAAGAAACACAGAACCAATGCAAAGAAGAAAGCCAAGAGGTCAGAGCTAAGAGCTAAAACCTTACCCTTCCTCCTGCAGTGATCCTACCTCTCCGAAGGAGCCGCTACTTCCTGTGTTAAAGTCTTTATATAGTCTCTGTTCTGCCTTCTCATTGGTTGTAAACCCAACCACAGGACTGCCTCATCACGGCCTGTTTGTATAGACCTCCAGGTGTTCTATGGTTGGTATTGAGATTAAAGGCATGTGTATCCAATGCTGGCTGTATCCCTGAACACACAGAGACTTACCTAGCTCTGTCTACCAAGTGCTGTGATCACAAGCGTATACCACCACTGCCCTGCTTTCCTATGGCTTGCTAATAGCTCTGACCCCCAGGCAACTTTATTTATTAACATACAATTAACATTTTGGTACAAAAGAAAAATATCACCATAGTTGTCTACTCTCTGGACAGGAGTGTCTCAGAGACAAGAGGTTTTGGTGAGCAGAGTTCTCACTGCATAGCCTGCACTACTGAAGAATCACCCCAAAGAAGAGAATGTCTCCAGTCTCCTGATCTTACTGTGGGAAGAAGTGAGTAAGGGGCAAAGAAAATTGCTGGTTCTGCAAGAACAACCAAAAGTGGTTGAATTATTTCATTTCTAATTTTTAAAAGATCTGTTTTTAATTTAAAGGCATGTGTATGAATCTCTCTGTCTCTGTGTGTCTCTCTGTGTGTCTCTCTGACTTCTCTCTCTCTCTCTCTCTCTCTCTCTCTCTCTCTGTGTGTGTGTGTGTGTGTGTGTGTGTGTGTGTGTGAGTGTGTATGTGTGCATATGTGTGTATACATGTGTGCCTGCAGAGGCCATAAGAGGACATAAATCCCCTAGAACAGGAGTTACAGGTAGTTGTGTGCCATCCAACAAGGGTGCTGGGAACCGAACTCATTCCTTCTGTAAGAGCAGAAAGTGCTCTTGATCACCGAGCTATCTCTAGCTTAGCACTGTTTTTTAACATAGAGAAGGAAAGCAAGGAATCCTTTCTTCACTAATATTAATGGTATTCATAAATAAGAGCTAATATAAACATTCAATGTTTGTGCATGCGTATGTGTGATGTACATGTATGTGTACACATTGTGTGTGCGCTTACACACCCTTGTGCCCTTGCACAGTGGACGGAGTTATTGAGCATCCTCTCTGCTCTCTGCCTCATTCCTTGAGATACAGTCTCCCAATATACCTGGAAATGACTGGTTTTTGGTGATGGTGGTGGTTAATAACCCTCAACAATCCTCCTGTTTTCATCACCCTCCAGCTCTGGGGTCACAGCCACATGCAGCCACACCTGACTTTCTCTGTAGGTGCTGAGATCTGAATTCAGTTCCTCACACTGTGCAGCAGACACTCTTATCCACCAAGCCATCACCCCAGTCCAACATTCAACACGCACATTACTTAGAAATTTTCTAATAAGAATTCTATGAGGGTGTGCTCTTTGTACACCCATATAATGGGTGAAGATCTTGAACTTGAAAGGCTCTTTCACAACCAGGAGGAAGATTCAGTACTCAGCCCCCAACATAGGAAGCCTGACTATTCAATGACTATTGTTCAGTTAAAAAAAAAAATCATCTGAACTAGAGATATTTAATATTTCCAGAAAAGTGATGCCCCCACCATATCTGCATGTGCTTTCTCTTCCTTTTAGCATCCCAGTAGATTCCTGACATACAGAAGACAGGTCTCAAGGGCCTGTAAGGTGGCTTGTCCTACCTTGAGTTTCTGCAATCCTAACTTTCCACCAGAATTCCCCTTCTGCACTCGGGCTCTGGGGAACCCTGAGCAGGAGGAAGCTGCCCTGGGTTTTCCTGAAACAGTGTACCCACAGCAAATTCTGTGTGTGTGGGCTTTGCACCACTATGTTTTTCCACATGGGATATAGTGTAAATCGGATTTCTGTAAACCGGATCCTCTACTAGAGGGACACTTAATGTCATTTCCCAGATATAAGATCTTATTTCTTGCCTGGCAATGGCTTATAAAAATTCAATGTTAAGTAAATTTGAGTAAATCCCTGGCCCTAGCTTTTAGGAACAGGTAGACACTGATTTACAAATATAGATGTCCATTTGGAAACATCTCATATTTCAAGGGATAGCTACATAAAGCCAAGAGAAACTTACAATACTGTAAGTTTGTAAAAGTCTGTTTGGGAAATTTTGCAAATTTGAATTTAAAAGGCTATTGTTGTTTTGAAATAAATAAGGACAGACAAGGTTTTCTGTATGTGTTCAGACAGTCCTGTTTGACATCACTTCCACACTACCCTGTGCTGTCAGATGAGAGAGTGAAAGGGACCTAGGCTGGGAGTCCTGTGTCTATTTCATCTCTGTAGACATTGCTGTGGGAGATTAGAGCTGGCCTAGCCAAGGCATGCTTAGGGAAGAAGGAATCTCTCAGGGCTGTCCAGCCATTTCTTCCTCTGTTTCTTGACCAATGCACCATGATTCTGTCACCCTACCCCTACCAGGCTCTCCTCCAAACCATAGATTTACCTCTTCACCCCCACCTCTCACAAAAAGTGGACAAGCTTTTCATGCCAGTGAATCAGAGTGGGCACAAAGTCCCACTCCCTGGGTAGGAGGCTCTGAGGGGAAGGAAACGATGCTGGCAGAACCTTCATTACAACCCCAGGGCCTGGGAGAATTCTCATTTTCCCAGTGTGTCAGGAGAGCTCGGGCCTCACCTGGGACCGTGCTAGTGACGAAGGAAGGACAGGAAAGAAGGTTCTTTGGGGAATGACTTCTTGTGGATCCACAGAGGCATGTAAACACCTAATGATCCCTTGCCATGGGCTACATCATTGGTTTATTAGTAACAGAGGTAAACTTTGGCAGGGAAGCCAAGCTCTTACTTGCTGGTTCTGTGTCTGTTCTAAATTATGAATTGGATTAAGGGGGCATGGAGCGGCAAGGAAGGAGGCTGTGAGAATCTTTCAAAGTTGGCCTGGTTCATGAAAAAGTCATGTGCGTGTGTGACTTCATAGGAAAAAAAATGTGACTGGAAGCTGACAATATGTTTTTTTGGTTTCTGCAAGCTCTAAAGTAGAGCCATTTGCATTCTAGTGCCTGAATGTCACAGCCAGAGCAGAAGCTTAGATGGTAGGACCATGGGGCTTATGAGTCTGAGACGAGGAGCCAAATGTGCACAGACAGTATCTGGGTGTGCAAGGAAGTCTGATGACATGAAATGGCACATCATAAGAAACAAGAAATACTTGGATGTCTAAATTAGAAGGAAACTCTAAAATCACTCATTTCCCAACTAGCACAACCAGCTCTACAGTCTCACAATGGTGGTTTAAACGGCTTGGCTGGAGCAGTTCCCAGAACAGGGATTTACCGAAGCCCATTTCCATTGAGCAGAAGCTTAAAAAAGCTATGATGATCTCTCTCTCTTCCTCCCATCCTTTTTTCCTCCCTTCCTTTCTTCCTTTTCCCTCTCTCTCTCTCCCCTGCCTCTCTCCTTCTTTTTCTCTTCTCTTCTCTTCCTTCTTTTATCTTTCTCAGAAAGATCCCCACACTGCAGCCCAGGCTGAGTGGAACTCACTATGAAGCCAAGTCTCAAACTCAAACTCATGGTCATCCTCCTGCCTCAGCTCTCAGGTACTATGAAGATTTTTCCAAAATGGAATCTGTTTCTCTCCCTTTAATGTCACTGACTGCTCTTGACTCTGCCTTCTCTTCTCTGGCATAAGCCTATGTCATTCCGACTCTGTGCTTCTTATAGCTCTTAGCACTCACCCAGAGGTTCCTGCCTTCTCCTCCCTCTCCCCACAGGTATTCTCTCCTAAGCTGTTCTTGTTTATTTTACCCCAACTCTCTGAGTTTTATCTTTCTTCCTAAAGGAAACAAATAGAATTTATTTTGACAAGATTCTCTCCTTAAACCAATTCTGGTTCCTAGGGACTACCCTTGTTTGCTCACTTTCGGAGTTCTTAAGAACTGTCACAGATCAGTTGCCCATCTTCGAGCTTCTGACCCCGCCCCCGGCCTTTCTTCTTTGAAGCATTCTCTGGTGAGCAGCACTGGCTCTAGGTCACAGGCACACATCAGGACACAGGGTCATATCTTAGGAGCCGAAGCATCACAGCCGCCAGAGTTGGAAATGTGTAGAGAAATGGGGAAAGAATCTAGATAGTTTTCATTCAAGTTAAATGTAGAGAAAATGTTCTGACTTTGGTTTTCCAGCTTCTCCAAGAATCCCACCCACCTCTAGTTTGCTCTGGCTTTGCATACCTGGGCTTGATCTCAGTGATAAAGCGATAACCAGAACAAAACTTGTCCTATGACACTCCTGTGTCTCCTGTGGTCCTTCCTGATAGGCAGCCATGCCGCCGCTGCTGAGACTGCCACCTCTGCTCTAACCTTATCCCCATCCAAACTATATGGCTTCAAGTCCAGCCTTCTCTCTTCTCCTGGATTCAGCATTGACCACTTGTATTTTTGTCTTCATCTGAACTCTATCTTGTCAGTTGGTCCCTTTGACCCAAAGGATAAATCTCAAATCTCTTTCCTTATAAAATTCCTGTCCAAATCCATCTATTCCCTACTTCTACCAATAGTCAATGAGTACTGAACTCAGGCCACTGAGTTCTCCTTCCCATTGCTCCAGTCCTAATGAACAGCTTGAGATCTGCCTGGGCATAGGAGGCTCATTTGACAGCATGTCTTTAGTGTCTCATATCCTCTGCCTGCAAAGCCCTTTCCATATCTTCCTGCTGAGTTCCTACATACCCTCCAAACAAATCCACTTTGACTCTTGCCAGAGGGCTGGTGACATCTCCCAAGAGTCCCCATCTCCTTCCTCTATTTCTGTAGAAGAACTTATTATTTTGTGTTCTTACTTATCTTTGCTTGTCAATTCTCTGTGAGATCTTTTGGGCAAAGAACATGTCTTACAGCACCTTCCTGTCTCAGCCCCATGCCTACACCATAGAAAGACAGAATAAGAGGACAAAACCATTCAGTAACAGTTGGCTTGTGTAGGACTGAATTAGATGCAGCCTACAGAAGTGGTTGAAACTCAAGGTTCTCAAATAGGCTGCCTGAATTTCTGCTGTGGTTCTGATAGATGTGTAGCATTGTATAAGTGACTTTGTCATGTCTGAGCTTCATTTCCTCAACAGTGAAACTGGTAGAACAACAATACTTTAATTACTTGGAGATTACTAAAAATAGATTTGTTGTACTTCAAGATCGATGATTAGCATTTTTTGTGAAGGAGGTAAATATGGAAAATATCAGAGTGGTAAATCTAGTTGAACATGTAAGGAGAAAATGTGGGGAGCTTTACTCAGAAAATGTGGAGAAAATGAAAGAGCAAAGAGAGGAGAGGTAGTCTCAGTCTATCAAACTTGTTTTACTACATGAAAATCCTGCATAAATCAAATTTATCACTTAAAATCTATGTGCTACTCTCTTTAACTGTAGCCTGAGTTAATCTTTTGATTTTATAGTTATAGGACAGTTTAAAATAAATCCTTCACAGAGATGGTGCTCTTACTGTGGAGATCTTCCCCAACAAGATCCAATAGCCTACACATTAGTGCCGCAAAACCAATGCCATTTACCATGTATATCCAAAAAGCTAGAAGAGAGAGCAGGTGAGCTGAGAATTAGAGGCACAGCTGTTTGACCATGCAGACTACACACACAATACAAGTCACGAAAACACACCCTTACCAGGTTGACAATATGATCTAATAATATTTCACCTGGTTGGAACATCGGACTGATATAATTTAGATAGTATTAGAGCAGGCTAAGTGCTAAAATAAAGAGTCCCACAAATCTTGGCAACATGATGTTCTGCCCTTTTCTGTTCATTTACTCTATAATATAATTCATGAGAAGGATTAAAACAGATTGCTTTAGGACTTCATTCTGGACTGAGACTCTCTTGACCTAAGTTACTTGCCATCCCTTGAGGCCTGAAGTCCAGCTCTCTTCTGGATCCTACTAGGTGAGGAAAGAGAACACATGAAGAATCAGATGGGAGTTTCACCCCAGGCCTGTGCTCATCTTCTATTGTCTAAAATTCAGTTACATGACTAAACATGAAGAGAACGTTGTGTTGTGGGTGTGGAGAGCAGGGAGACATGACCATCTGTGAGTCCAAGACAGAAAATGGAAATAGCCTACAGAACAACTTTCTAATCTCTGCCACAAAGGGTGGAATGTAAGAAACTGGAATGCAAAGTCCTAAATTTAAGTTGAGTGTCAGTTTCAGAAATATAGGCTATAGGTGGCCTTCCTTCAGTGTGTCTTGTGACAGAGAAGCTAGGCCTTTAAGGAGATGTAGGGTGCTGGCTGATCACAAAATCACCAGCTACACAATAATGCTTTATCTTTAGAAACTATACACAAATGATATGGCTAGTCGAATCACTCACTTATAAGAGTAGAACTTATTTCTCAGTTATATTGTTAGACAATAATGCTTTATGTTTAGAAAAAATACAGTAGTCAAGTGAAGGAATAACGGGAAGGTAGAGACCCGAAAGAACAGACTTCACCACATGGTAAACTGTGTACCTTTGATAAAGATACTTAAATTCACATCTGCTAACTCAGATATGAAATAGAACTGCAACACTTGATATGTATTATTTAACAATTGCCACAATTACACATATAAAATAGAACAATATTCAGTAGGTTTAAATGGTCATTTGTTCAGATCATGTGTTTGGGGTGGCTGCAAAAGCTTTGCCTCATGCTGAAGATGGGCAAGGGGTCATCCGGTCTGTCGCCTAGTGGTATTTATTTTAGGGCCAAAGCTAAAAGAACAGAACTAGAAGAATACCCTGAGGCGTCTGTTTCCTTGAGAGGAGAGAGGAACAGCTGGGAAAGAGGTGACTGTATCATTTCTAAAGATGGTTCTTGAGGAATCTTCTAGGAATTGTCACAATGTCACTTCTGCCTTCATTCCTCTGTCCAAAGCAAAGTAATATAACTACATTCTGAATACACAGGGTTGAGAAACTAGGTCTACTCTGGTAAGTGAGTGATTCTACTGAGCCATATATCAAGGACCTAAAACAGGCAAGATTGAAGAGTTAGTCTACCACACTGACATTTGTAAGATCTCCGTGAAGGTTTTAAAATATATAAAATTTCCAGTCCCATTACTGGTGGCATAGAGAGCCAATGAAGACTGGACCCGGGATAATGTTCCTGGAGACCTTGAGAATGATGATGGAAATGATGACAGAGTCAGTGTACTGTCACTTGTCTCCAAAGCACTCTCACTGTCTTGGAACACATCAACCTGGTGGAGTTTAGAAAGAAATGCATTGATAAGGCTGAGTGCAAGAAGTGAAAGTTGAACATAAAAGACTAGAGATGTGGACATTCTTATAGGAACTAAGAATACTTGATCAAAGAAAAGTATCCTGTATAAAAAGCAAATACACCTAAAAAGCAGATGGCCTACCTCGTTTCAAAGTGAGCAAACTTTAGAGTATTGGAAGGCTACAGCCTGTGGGAATTATCTTGAAGTAAAATGGCTAATGGGAAGCCTAGGAAAAAGTCTACTGGGGAGAAGGATAGCATGGACTGTCTGCTTGCTGAGTAAACAAGCAGGACAGGAAGTGAACCATGGTGAGGATGGTCGTTTTCTCCACTGGTGAACAGATGAGCTTTAGAAGAGTAGGCTGAGTGGCCAAGGCAAAGATGGGCTTTCTGTGCCTGGAAAGCACTCAATATCCTGTTCAGTTCCTTCTGGTCTTCATTGCAAGGAGTCTATTGCATTTCACGTTGATTCCACAGACGCGTCACTTCTGGTGCCCTCTTCACAGTCCTAAGCTCTACAGGGCAGTGTGACTCACCAAACAGTGATCTCTTCCTCCTCTTCTAAGCTTGACTCTCCCCTCCCCACCTCTTCCAATCAGCCTTAATTAAACTGTTTGAAAGCTGCAGCTTGATTTTAATTAGAGCAAAATTGAAAAGATTAGAATGAAATTGGCCAATCATTGTTTACGGGCCGTTGTTTGAGAACACAGCAGGCTGCTAAATTACCTCCACGCCAGGCTTCTTGAGTTCTTCCAGACAGTGAGAAGGACAGGGCACTAGAACATCAAGGAAGTACTACCCTCATGTCTGCTTTTGTGCCTTGAAGGTTATAGGGGCTGAGATCATATTTAACCCAATGATGTTAAAATGAAAGGTTTCTTGCCTGGGGATTCCTCCTATCCAAAATAGTGAACAAAGCAGAATTATCTAAGAATTATGACAAAGGTGGGATTTGGAACCTGAGTTTGAGCCCAGCCACCAGACAAAGAAATAAAATCATTAGTAGCATGACCCGGAAGCTAGTCAAACTCAACTGCTAATCGACTGAGACTGGAGGCCAGTCACTTCTCTCAGTGTCCAGTGTCCTTACTTGTTATATTGTAAAAGGTTAATAGTTGATTAATAATATCCCCTCTAATTATAATAAATTAGCTAAACATGCATGAAAATTGTTTGCAGTTAAAAAAAAATACTAAAAGATTTCACTATGCCCATATAAGAAATTATGGTTGTTATTATCATTTCTTTTTATGACTTGGATTAATCATGTCTCATTCATTATAGCAGTAGAAACTCTAATAACCAAGAACATTATAGTAATCTGTTGTTGAGATAGAAATCTTTTGATGATGTGATATGTCTAGAAATACTTCATTCTGTATAGAAGCCAAAACACTTATAGATCTTGATGCCCCTAAAATATCAAGCTTGAGAATCTGAAACTCTCTTAGCTCAGTTTCTCTTAGCTGAGGTGAACAGCTGGAATCCCCCAATGTCCATGTTGGCTTTTACCATTCGTGTTGTGGAATATTAGCTGAAGATGTGCTACATTTGTTTATGCTGTGGAATATTTGTTTAATGGTACAAAGATGTGTTGCATTGCTTTATGTTGCATTTGTTTAATTCTGTGAAGCTCTGTTACCTTGCTTGTCTAAAACATTTCTGATTGATCTAACAAAGAACTGAATGGCCAATAGCTAGGGAGGAGAAAAAGCAGGCAGGGCTGTCAGGAAGAGAGAATAAATAGGAGGAGAAATCTGGGAGGAGAGATGAAGGAGCGAGAAAGGAAGGGGCCAGCCACCCAGCTATCCAGCAAGCCACAGAGTAAGGAGTAAAGAAAGGTATATAGAATAGAGAAAGATAAAAGCCCAGAGGCAAAAGGTAGATGGGATAATTTAAGTTAAGAAAAGTTGGCTCGAAATAAGCCAAGTTAAAGTCAGGCATTCATAAGAAAGAATAAGCTTCTGTGTGATTACTTTGGGGTCTGGATGGTGAGCCCCCAAAGAGTAAAAGAGTAAAAAACAAACAAACAAACAAACAAAAACCCTACACATTCCTGTGAGTTTTCTGAGCTCAAAACTGTAGTCCTGTGAAAAAAGAAAATGATCGTGTTTTTGTGTGGCAGATTGAACCCTGGGTATGTAGGATATTGGGAGAGACATGAAACAAGAGAAGGTCTTGTGCAGAAACTCTAGGAACGTCAGTGATGTAGCACTCTGTGGTTCTCACTGAGTTTGTGTCCAGTCAGCAAGCCTTAAGCTGAGCTAACAGAGAAACATCTCTTTTAAGAAAAAGGTGAGCTCAGAGAACCCAATATTTACATTTATCCAGAACTGGTTGAGGTGTGAGAAATGTTTTGAAAGGTCATTGGTTGACACTTTAAGTAAAGTAAGAAAAGTCAGGGAAGATGACAAAATCATTGATGGTTTTGGCTTAAGGCCTGTTCATCGTTCCAAAGTTCTTAAATAGTTTGTTCAGCAACCTATTTTGTGTCTTTCTTCATTTTGCAAGGAAATCCAGCCATATTTTTTCTTATGGCCATGGTCCCTTCCATAGCAACCACTTGGAGAATGATAGTTTAGTCCCTTTCAACACAGCAGTCCCTTTGAGCATCAAAGCTGGGTGATACCTCCCAAAAGAGAGGTTACTGAAAACAGACTAGAATGATCCAAAATGGAAACAAGCAATAGTGCTTGTTGTATCAGCCCACTTGTGTGGGCCATTTTCAAGCTGCAAGATGGTGCGTGGTGCTAGGCATCCTGGGCTCTATGGCTGTCTTAACACTTCCCCCACCTCTTAGGGAGTCCCAGCCCTATTCTCAGAACTGCCGCCTGAGTGAGCAGGTGATGATCGGTTGACTGTGCTGGAAGCAGCAATGGTTCCAGGAGTCTAACTCAGGAGGAACAAATGGCTCCTAGCACACAGGGGTGCACTGACTCTATGATAGGATGCTGCCAAGCCTGCAGGGGTGCCACGGTGAATGCACATGTGGAGAGCTGCAAGCTCAGAATATGTGAAATGTGGCTTTCCAGATGACAACTGGATCGCTGACCTTGGTAATGTGATGAACATGGTTTCCCAATAAAAGTGGAAAGACCAAGATTCTTCAGAAAATCAGTAGCAGAAAAAAAATCTAACTCTTAGCATAAAGTCTCAGCTACCCACAGTTTAAACTATTATTCATTTCAACTTGTAAACATCTATCTATCGTCTATCTATCATCTATCATCTGCCTATCTTCTATCTGTCATCTATCTACCATCTTTTTATTTGTATGCATGTACATAGTATGTATGCATCTATCATCTATCTATGTTACTACCCACCTATCTATCTAGCACATTCTATTTTTAAATGTCTCTCCCTTAGGACTTCACAGGTAGGAAACCTTCATAATTAATGGCTCTTCATGGAGCTGGATCAATGTTCTCAGTTTACAAGCCTGAAAAGTGGTGCTTAAGTGGAAACAGCACCTGGGTAGAAGACCCCAGCTGTGCTCTTTCTGAGTCTTTCATCTTCAGATGCTGTGAGACCCTGCAGGGAAGCTCTTGCTGGCAGATTTATTGTTGACCTTGTGTTACACAGGGCACAGTGCAGTAGGCAGTGATGACTTGGAGACAACACTTTCTATTTACAGTTTTTGAATTAGAACAACCTGTAGCCATTTAACATTATCAATGGAGACTCCCTTTGGTTTCAAATGCAGAGCTGACTCAGTCTAAATCCCTGCTGAGGCTTCTGTTGTTTGAAGTTTGGCATGAGTGTGAGTCAACTTTCCCTAACCTCATGTACCATCATCATTGTACAACTGGAAGAACCAGTCATCATTTATTGACAATCTAGGTCATTAATGTGAAGCAGAAAAATAATAGCGATAGCTTTAGAATACCTCTCTTTTTCTTTGTACCTAAGCATGTCTGAAAACATGGCTGTGTATGGTATGTGTGTCTGTTATGACACACTGGATTCCATCTTCCTGTCTGGAATCCACCTTTCTTAGGTTTTTATCTTAGTTATAGTTACTGATTTTGTGTTTATATTAATTGGTCCTTTGACAGACATTGTTTACTTGGAGGTAACCCTGATTGCACTAGAGGGAGATGGGAAATACAGTGAGCTTCTATTGATGATAGCCATCTACTGAAGCACCCTTTTGAAATGCATATGAATGCCTTTTTCTTGAAGTCTACCTTCAAGAACTCCATTCATCCTTTGGCTCAACCCAGGAACCTTTTCTGCAGTGGCCTCTGCTGTTCTAAAAAACTTTCCATAGGACTACAGTGCTGTTTGAAATGTTTGCTTTCTCAGACTGTTTACTATGTAACAAACACAGTTGGAGAAGATTTTAGGAGAAATGGCTAAATTGAAATGGAGATTTACTTGATGGCTTAATTGAAACAAAGATGATGGCTTAATTGAGGCACTGTGTGTTAATATAATTGATATATAGAAAACATTCTTTTCTTGGGGAAAAAAGCCTTGATTATTTTATTACTGGGGGGAAAAAACCTGCTAAATAAAAAATCGGAAATGAACACTTACTCTTTGAGTAGCTTAGGCTGCCTTCCAGGATTGTCTTCTGAGGTTTTTAGATACTGGAAAGACCCCACATCTAAGTGTGCTTATAGAACCTATGGTAGTATTTATTATCTGGCTCCTACTCCCTTCACAGATGTTCCCCAGTTATTTTGTGTCAATGAAGGTCCCCAAGGTCTGGGAAGAGGCTGACTGGAGTAGACATGTGTGGTTCTTTTGAAGCCTTGGAATCTGAACCTTTCTGCAGTCAGCACCTAATTCTAGGCTGATGTCTGTAATAGTCAGTATTCCATTACTATAACAAAATAGTAATATTCCATTAGTAAAACAAAAGCTGGGTACTTTACAAAGGAAAGAGGCTAACAGAGTTCACAGTTAGGGAGGATAAAGGGTATGGTGCTGTTGGCAGTTTGCCTCTGCTAAGGAATCACATGGCTGTATTGCATGGTGGATGGCATCATGGTGGAACTTAATCCAGAAGGGAGAGATGGCTGAACAAAACAAAAAGGGACA
>CABHPR010114457.1:0-11269 GCA_902168415.1 Peromyscus melanophrys | reverse complement strand
CACACACACACACACACACACACACACACACACACACACACACACATATATAATGGATTCTGATCATATTCCCTTCCTGTTATCCAATATTACTCCCCCCATCCTTTCTTCCCAGTAAATTCACCTCCTACTTGAAAAAAAGATTTTTTTGATACAAGGTCTCTTGGAGCCAAGGCCAGCCTCAAAATCATTTAGTAGCCAAACCTTGAACTTCTGATTCTCCTGCCTCCACCTTCTGAGTGTTGGGATCATGGGGGTGCACCATCATGAATTCAATGTAAAGTCATTTATTTCTTAATAGGTAGGATACATTTTTAAAGCTGTTTTTCCCATATTACAAAAGAAATACATATTTAGTGAAAAAATATTTTAAAAAAGTGAAAAATCATACTTCTCTAACCTAAAGATAACTGTTGTGAACTTTTAGTTCACTGTATTAGCCGTAATAATAATGATGAGTAACATTTTTTTCTAATTTGCCAGCTGGGTGGTGGTGGCGCACACCTTTAATTCTAGTACTCAGGAGGCAGAGGCAGGCGGATCTCTTTGAGTTTGAGGCCAGCCTGGTCTACAGAGCGAGTTCCGGGACAGCCAAGGTTATACAGGGAAACCCTGTCTTGATAAACCAAAACAAAAACGTGAGTCCTCTGGAAAAGCAACCAGCCATCTCTCCATCTCCCCATCTCTCCATCTCTCCATCTCTCCATCTCCCCATCTCCCCATCTCTCCATCTCCCCATCTCTCCATCTCTCCATCTCCCCATCTCTCCATCTCTCCATCTCTCCAGCCCAAAGTCAGATTTTTTTGATGGCCTCCTATGCTGCATTCTGCATATTGTATCATTTCATACTTTCATCTTTAACTATGTTACAAGAAGAAATTGTACCGTAATTCTGTTTGATAGCTTGCTTCTTATTATGTACTATATAATTCTAGGGCTGTGTGTTACACTACACAATTTATTTTTTCAATAATACTGTAATTTGCATGACTATTAGATTTTTCCACTATTACATTCTCATACACACAGGTATTTCCAATTTCAACATTTTGTATTTTGATAATTATAGTTAGAATACCATCTCTAGGCATACACATATGTTGGGGGAACAGAGGTCGTTGTACTCACAGAGAGGCTCTAAGAGAACCAGGAATGTTAATCACACAGGGCCATCTCCTCACTGGAGGAGATAAAATCAAGTATCTGCGTTCCATCCAGAAAGCTAAGAGTCGATTTTGGCCCAGAGTCCGGGAGTCAAAGCCGGTTGTCAACCCAGTTCTGTCCCGCAGTCCTCCGCCTTTTCTTTTTCTTTCAACATGACAGATGCCGCTGTGTCCTTTGCCAAGGACTTTTTGGCAGGTGGAGTCGCCGCGTCCAAGACTGCGGTAGCGCCCATCGAGTGGGTCAGGCTGCTGCTGCAGGTGCAGCATGCCAGCAAACAAATCATGGCAGATAAGCAATACAAGGGCATTATAGACTGCGTGGTTCGTATCCCCAAGGAACAGGGAGTCCTGTCCTTCTGGCGTGGTAACCTGGCCAATGTCATCAGATACTTCCCCACCCAGGCTCTCAACTTCGCCTTCAAAGATGAATACAAGCAGATCTTTTTGGGTAGTGTGGACAAGAGGACCCAGTTTTGGTGCTATTTTGCTGGGGACCTGGCATCAGATGGTTCCACTGGGCCACATCCTTGTGCTTTGTGTACCCTCTTGATTTTGCCCGTATCATCTTAATTTTGCCCGTGCTCGTCTAGCAGCTGATGTGGGCAAAGCTGGAGCTGAAAGGGAATTCAAAGTCCTTGGTGACTGCCTGGTTAAGATCTACAAATCTGATGGGACTAGGGGTCTGTACCAAGGCTTTAATGTGTCAGTACAGGTCATTATCATCTACCGAGCTGCCGACTTTGGTATCTATGACACTGCAAAGGGAATGTTTCCAGATCCCAAGAATACTCACATCTTCATCAGCTGGATGATTGATTGCACAGTCTGTCACTGCTGTTCCTGGCCTGACTTCCCATCCCTTTGACACGGTTCGCTGTCATACGATGATGCAGTCGGGGTGCAAAGGAACTGATATTATGGCACAATTGGCTGCTGGAGGAAGATCGCTCGTGATGAAGGAAGCAAGGCTTTTTTCAAGGGTGCATGGTCCAGCGTTCTCAGGGGAATGGGTGGTGCCTTTGTGCTTTTCTTGTATGATGAGATCAAGAAGTACGCATAATTATGTCTTAGGTGTTCTCCTGAGAACAGGCATGTTGTATAATACACCGTATCTTGAACATTCTGGGCAGAGTCTCTGGGCTTGTCTGTTTTATCAATGGCAACTATTTACCAGTTGAAAAGTGGGAAGCAATAATATTCATCTGACCAGTTTTCTCTTAAAGCCATTTCCATAACGACAATAATGATTGGACTTAGTCACTCCTGATAATAAAAATTAAAGAAATAAAAAATATCTAAAGACAAAAAAAGTGGATTTTGTTCATGACCTGGTGACCTCTTTGCTCTCTGCAGAGGAAGATGTCACCCACCTTTTGCTATATAAGCAGACCTTATCCTAATTCCCCAGAATGATTATCCCAGACTCTTCCCTCTCTAGACCATTACCCATCCTCAGGGGAGATGTCACATGTACTATATGGCCTGCCGACCTCTATGCCGTCGGTCAGAGACCACACTAGGTTCTAGGCCTTTTAGCTGTAGAACCCACCCTCATGGTCACACGTACTTTGTAAAAGAGTCTCTATGTAGTCACATCTTAAGCTTTATTGTGCACCTGGAATTGGACTGATTGTTGCCTGGAAACCTTTTCCCAAATCGTACTGTGTTTAAAATCTGCTGACAATTAAGTGCCTGGCATTAGACTCCCCAGAGTCTGATCCAGGCTGACAAAGTCAATGTGCTCATGTTGACAAAGTCAATGTGCACGGATTTTCATTCTTCTCAGGGTTTGCTTCCCCGTCTGACACCTGCAGGGACCCCCTCATACATACGTGTACACACACACACACACACACACACACACACACACACACACACACTTGCGCACATATACTATGATTTCCAGAGAATAGTAATATTTTCCGTACCACTCGTTTGGTAAATGTGTGTGTGAGTAGTAAGTAGTTTTCTCTTGCTCGTGGTACATCTTGAGAGTTATCTTTTGTGTAAGTAGATTATTAAGAATTTGGAGAAGGGCCAGTGAGCTGGTTCAGAAAGTAAAGGTGTCTCCTGCCAAGCCCGATGACCTGAGTTTGCTTCTCAGAACCCACATGGTGGAGTGAGGAAACTGAGTTCCAAAAGCTGTCCTTCAGCCATCACACGTGTGTCTTGGTAAGTGCGTGTCCACACACACACAAAATAAATAAATGTAAAAAAGATTAAAAAAAGAATTTGTAAGAGAACCGGGTGTGGTGTTGCACACTTTCAATCTCAGCATCCGGGAGGCAGAGGCAGGTGGATCTCTGTGAGTTCCAGGCCAGCCTGGGTTATAGAGAGAGAACCTGTCTCCAAAAAGCAAAGAAAAAAATTGAAAAAGGAACTGAAAAGGTAGAACCACAAAAGAGAGAAACGGTGGAAGTAGGGAAGTCTGGGAGCAAGCTACAGGTGTGGGAGAAGCAGGAAGCTGTGGGTGATTACGGGGTACCCTTTTGTCTGGAGAAGTAGAAGGCATGGCCTCCAGCCCTGGGAGGACGGTGATGAACATCTCATCTGCATCTCACACGGAGGTCCCATATGTGTGAAGCATAGACTTGGAGGAAATTTGGAGGAGTGTGAGTCAAGGAGGCTTATAACAGATTTCAGGGGCATAAGGCATTTCATCATCTGTGATATTGTGTTCAGTTTTGAACAGCTAACTTGCCTGGACATTTCCAGTGTTGGAGGCCTTGTTGTTTCTTCTAGTTCTGAAGGAAGCATGGAGATCTGGCAGGTTTCTAATGGAGAACTCAGAGCAAGGGATTTAGATACATTTAAAATTTTTATTTGTTTTTATTTATTTGTTTGTGTGTGTGTCTGCTTGTTTGCTTGCATACTATGAACACGTAGTGACCTCAGAGGCCAGAAGAGGATATTAGATCCCCTGAAACTGAAGTTATAGGAAGCTGTGAGCTGACATATGGGTGCTGGGAACTGAACCCGGGTCCTCTGGAAGAGCAGCCAGTGCTCTTAACCATTGAGCCATCTCTCCAGCCCTGACTTGTCTAGATGCTTTTAAAAATGTACATATAAAGGCTGGTCTGAGAAACCTTGGGCTGGATGGAAGAATGGCCCACTGTGAAAACACAGAACCACCAATCTGCACTAGGCTCGTTTACCTATTTGGTAATCAGAGGTCTGTTCTCACATTAAGTGATTTGTCAGACAGAGTGGAGCTGTAGCAAGTGAGCCAGGCCAGAGAATGCCTTCAGTGGGTGGGCCTCCTGCCTTCCAGGATCAGTTCCTGACAGGAGCTGGCCTGTTAGACTAAGGGGTGAGCAAAAGAGCCCATAAGCCTCCCAGTCCCTTATACTGAGATCTAGACTGAGAGCCAAGGAATTCAGTTCTACCTCTGTAGCTCTGTCCCAGGAAAGGAAGCCACCAGCCTTAGAATGCTGGCTGGGAGGCAAGTGAGCTAAAGAGATCTAAATGGGAAACTAAAAGCCATCATATGGGCAACACATGAAAACATCTCATATGAAGGACTGAGTGATGGGAGGTGAGGAAATGTGTGCTTGATGTGAATTGTTGCAGGTTTTCCCCATCAGGCCTGGTGGTTCTGAACAGGGGATGAATGCTCAGCTGAAGATCTGGTTCACCGAGGACGCTAGCTGTGCGGTGACCTTCAAAGGTCACAAAGGAGCTATGAAAAGGCTTCTCTAATGACTTCCAAGGGCAAACCACTGTAAAGATAGGAACAGAAATTAGTTATTCACAAATGCATAAATAATTCACTCAATTGGCCATTTGGATGGGCCGCTACTTCCCCGAGGACTAGAAATTCCTGTGTCAGGGCTTCTGGCTTGTTTTTTTCAGAAAAGATCTCATGTAGCCCAGGCTGGCCTCAAACAGGCTATGTAGCTGAAGATGACCTTGACTTCTGATCCTCCAGCCTCCACCTCCTGAGTGCTAGACTATAGATACGCGACACTATGCCTGGCTTTATACAGTGCTGGAGACGGAACCCAGGCTGGATGCATCCCAGGCAAGCATTTTACCAGCTGAGCTCGAGCGGCACTCCTGGTTAGTCTTGTTAGAGATATCTAGTACTGTCTCACACAGATTATTCTTGAGTTTATCATTTTATTTTATATAAATGGGTATTTTCCTGCATGTATGTCTGGGTAGCACATATGTGTCTGATGTCTTCAGAAGCAAGAAGAAGGCGTAGTTGTGAGCTGTCATGTGGGTGCCAGGACTTGAACCCAGGTCTTCTGGAAGAGCAGCCGCCAGTGCTCTTAGCTGCTGAGCCATCCCATACAAAGATGCTTTACAAGTGGTCATAGGGAGAATTTTCTCTGTAGATCATCTACTCGTGTGCTTTGGAAAAGACAGGAAGGGAGTCCCCATTTCCTATTATTCGTGCCGGAGATGACATAAAAGATAGGGCTTCTTGTTTTGTTTGTTTGAGGAGACTGGGTCTTAAGTAGCCCAGACTGGCCTCAAACTCTATCTAACCAAGGGTGACCCTGAACTTCTAGTTAGGAGGGTGGCACACACTTGTGATCCCAGCAAGTATGGAGTGGAGGCTTAGAGAACTTCGAGTTCAAGGTCGAATGCAGTTACATAGTGAGTTTGAGGCCAGCCTGGACAATCTGAGACCTTATCTCAAAGTACAAAAAGAGGCAAACCCCATGAAGAGACTTAGTGCTTCTGATCCTCCTGCATCTACCTCCAAAGTGCTGGACTCATAAACCAGTGCCGTGGTATCCAGCAACCCAGGGCTTCTCGTGTGCTAGGAAGGCAATACGCCGTTGACTGACGTTCCCAGTGTTATCAGTGCCTCCCCCATGCACTGGATCTAACTATGGTGCCTAGACTGGCCTGGAACTCACTCTGTAGACCATGCTAGCTTCCAACCCAGAGATCTTCCTGCCTCTTCTTCTCTGGTGCTGGCATTGAAAGCATGCCATCATGCCTGGCACTACTGTCTTCTTATGCTGTATATTTCTGAGGCAAGAGGCCACTGTAAATATTCAGAGATGAGAAATAAATGGCTTCCAAAATAATGAAATCTATGGGCATGTTGCATATTACATTATTACTCCACTCTGGGTCTTATTTAATCTTGTTTACAGGAAGCGTCTTTCTCTGCGCTAGGCTTTCCGAATTCAATGTTCAATTGCAAGCCTTTCTCTTGATCCTTCTGTGACATAATGCTAGATTTTCTTCCAGTCCTGAAGCTGCTGTGTCTTAGTCTCCTTCTTCTACCTTTCTATATTGGTGAGTTGGGGCTGGACAGATGATGGCTCAGGGGCTAAGAATGCTTGCTGTGCTTCCAGAGGACCCAAGTTCGATTCCCAGCACCCACATCAGGCAGTTTACAACTACTTGTAACTCCAGCTCCAGAGGATCCGACATCCTCCTTTGGACTCTGGGCACCTGCATTCATACATGCACATGTACACATAATTTAAAAATAAAATAAATGTTAAGTATCAACGTATCTATGAAGTCCTGGGCCCTCAGCTCCAAACCTAGTTTCTCTCTCGGTCACACCATCAGCTCTACAGCTTTTTAAACTCTCCGTGATGCATCTCCTTCAACAAGGCCGCATCTCCTAATCCTTCTCCAACAGTTCCGCTGTCTGGGGACCAAGTATCCAAACATATGAGCTTCATCCAAACGACCACAACATCTAAAACATGAGGACTCTTAAAAAAAAAAGATAATTATTACTAATAATGCAGGAAAAAACTAAAGCTTCCAGCATATTTCTGACTGGAATATGCACTTATGTATTATTATTAGATAAAATGAGAAAGCAGCTTTTTCATTTTAAATTATATGTATGTGTGCCCTTGTGTATAGGCATGTGCATGTGAATACAGCTGCCTGTGCAGCCCAGAGGGGTGGAAACCCCTGGAGCTGGAGCTGGAGATGGGTACCAGAAGAAGGCATCAGATTCTTGGAACTAGAGTTACAGGCAGTTGTGAGTCGCCATGTGGGTGCTGGGAACCGAACGCAGGTTTTCTGCAAGAGCAGCGAGTGCTCTTAACTGCTAAGCCACTTCTCCACCCCCTTCATATCTTCTTTTTCATAACCCACTGAGGCCAATTAGTGCTGCTCACATGCACACAAGTGTGGAACCACCTACTGGGGCACTCACAGTTGGGGCCTCACCCTCAAGGAAGAATGAGCCCCTCCAACCCCGCCCTGGGGCCCCATCAACTGCCAATAGCTCCTCAGCTGGGGAAAAATAGGAGCGTGTGCCTGCCAGGCAAGGGTTCTTCCGGCGAGTGCCACCGCCTGCCCAGTGTGAGATTTTCTTGGTGAAACTCCCCTTCTTCTCCTAGTGTATGTCGCCAAGTTCATGGCTTCAGGATGATCTGAGAGCAAACTAAGGGAAGCGTTTGTACAGATAGATTTTGTATATTAAAGCACTGTCAAGGATAAGTTTGCAAATAGATGCGTAACTGTGGGAGCTTACAGCGGCTGGTTCTGTCCTTGGCAGGTGTTGCAGATCAAAGACAACACTTCTTCATGTTGACAACGCTTCAACACTTTGCACTTGGCCTTCAAACCCTCCCAGCACAACATACCTCCCAGGATCCTAGTCGGCCTCACAGTGAGACTTGCTGAGCCTCTCAGGCCATCTTTGTGGACACCGAGTGGAGGGTGGCTTGCAAACGCCACCTATCTTCCAGGTCCTTGGACTCTAACCCAGCTTGTCAGGCTTGGCAATAGGTGCCTTCATCTGCCGAACCATCTCACCAGCCCAAGACCATCCTCTTTAGGCCAGTATTCTACAGAAAGAACAAAACCCCTGAGTTTTGTAAAATCCATGGAGAGCAGCATTCTCTTTAGCTGTCTGTATTTTCTTTCCGCCTTTAGTGACAGATGCTGCGTTATTTAAGTTCAGCAAGACTTGGACTGTGTCATTGAGCTTAATGAGGCTGGCTACACCCTATGTGCAAGGTGCAGGACTGAAAGGGCAGGTCACCTGGTGACTCTTACCGGGAATGTAGGGCTTCGAAGGGACTGAACTGAGCTACCCTGTGGCCATTAGGGTTGCTGACAAACTGCTTATTGTATTGGCAATATGGCAGAACAGAAAGAAACCAGCGTGGTTTCAGTCATTTGTAAATGACTTTATTACTTAACTGGCTCTAGAAATTCAAAAGATGTTTTTATCTCCTCAGCTTCCTGGTTCATCTGCAAAGTAAGGCTCGAAATGAGATAATGGACAGGAAAGCTGTTAGTATATGTATATATATCAGTAATTATTATTATTGTTCACTCTCAGCTAGTTAGAGTAGACAGAGAAAAATGAAAAATCTTTTTGGTCAGATATTGTAATGGTGATTTCTACTCTTGTAATTTTTAAAACATACAATCATTATGTACATAACTACAAAAATTGAAACAATACTGAATTATAATTGTCTGCTCTAAATTATTAGGATTAACAGTGATATATATATATTAAAATCAATCTTACTTTATGTATACTTGCATGTGCATGTCTGGTGTCCTCAGAGGGCTTTGGTTCCCCTGAAATTGGAGTTACAGACAGTTCTGAGTCAACATGTGGGTGCTAGGAATCAACCTGCATGCTCTGGAAGAGAAACCAGTGCTCTTAACCACTGAGCCATCTCTCCAAGCCCAGTAGTTATATATATAGTATATATAATGTATATATAAACATATATATAATGTATATATATAATTTTAAGATAAGTTCTCAAATTCATTAACCCCCTGACTCAGCACTGGAATGGTGAGACCCACCACACCTAGTTCTATATATGTATCTTCTTTTGGGTTTGTTTTTCAAGACAGGGTTTCTCTGTGTAACAGTCCTGGCTGTCCTGGAACTTGCTCTGTAGACCAGGCTGGCCTTGAACTCACAGAGATTCATTTGCTTCTGCCTCCTGAGTGCTGTGATTAAAGGCGTGCGCCACCATGCCAGGCTATATTTGTGTATCTTTTACATCTTGTTGAAAACTTGCACTTGCATCTGTGTACTTATACATTTATATAAACAATGTCTTATTTATCTTAGTTTATGTTATGTGCGATTGGGTTCATTCTATATTTGTTGCCCCCTGGTTTATCTTGAAGTTTTCCCCAGGTGAATGCACATAGATGTATTTTATAATTTCTGTGTAATGTTCTGTATCTATTCCTGCATATAGGGTGTAGCTGTCCCCTTTAAGCTCAATGACATAGTCCAAGTCTTACTGAACTAACACATCATTTCAGTTTTACATAGGAGGATGCCAGGACCAAAGGACCAAGGAAGTCACTGTAGGTAAAAATACTTTTCTATGACAGTAAAAATTAGATTGTATTATTTCCAAAATGCGTGCTGCTTTTATGGTACTAGTGGTTCCTACCTTTCATTGAGAAATTAATAAAATGCTCCTCAGAGGAAAAGGCATATAGTCAGAACTTTATGCATACAACTTAGAGATTCAGAGAGACAAAGCCTACTGATGAATGTGTGTGCCCCCCCATCCCCAGGAGCTGACTCTGCACTGAGCTATGAACACAGCTAATGGGGTTTCATTCCACTTGTGATAGTCAGTTCCTCTGTTTTCTTCTGGAAGTGCACCATTGAGCCTGGCCAGAGGTGCTATAAACACGTAGTCATGATGGCCCCTCTCTTACTCTTGTGGGCAATACATTTCTCAGACTCGGGCTTGGCATGGTGGTGACGACTGTATTCCCAGCACTCTGGAGGTGGAGGCAAGAAGTCTGGAAATTCAAGTCCTCCTCAGCTACAGAGTGAGTTTGAGGTCAGCTTGGATGTAAGACCCGCTAAACAACCCTTTCCCCCTCAGACTCCCTTGGATTAATGGAGGTTAACAGCAGGGTTCTACTTTAGAAATTGCTTTTGTTTTTGTTTAAGATTTATTTTTATTTCTGTGTGTGTCGGTATGCCACCTGTGTGGGTGCCTGTAGAGGCCAGAAGAGGGCACTGGATCCCCTGGAGCTGAAATTACAGGCATTTGTGAGCTGCCTAAATGGCCCTCTGCAAAATAGCAAGTGCTCCCAACCAATGAGCCAACCCTGGGTCCCACTCTTTGTGCTGAAAGAATACTAAATTCCTTTGAGCTGTGAATTCTTGTTCCAGGTTGCCACAGGGAAGAATCAGATTTGCATGTGCTGTTCAGACAGTCTGGTGTGACATTATCACTTCCAGACCTCTGATCCCTTAGAAAGAGAAATATCAGTAAAGAATACTAACTCTGACCAATGGTGAGGGGACATGCCATCGGTCCTTCTACCTTATTCATTGGGACAGGGTCCTCACAGGGCAAGCACTTAAACCCCGAGCCATCTCTATTTCCTATTTCTCCAGCTTCCATATTTTATTTTTGTTTGTTTGTTTTTTGAGACAGGGTTTCTCTGCGAAGCTTTGGAGCCTTTCCTGGAACACACTCTGTAGCCCAGGCTGGCTTCAAACTCAAAGAGATCCGCCAGGCTCTGCCTCCCAAGTGCTGGGATTAAAGACATGCAGCACCACCACCTGGCTCCATATTTTCTTTTTAAAACAAAATAATGCCAAGTAACTTTTATACCTTTTGAACACTATAAATATTAACTTATTGGTACAAAAACAAAATGAATTCACATTTGGCCATACTGGCATTTGTTTGTTTTGTTTTTTTGTTTTTTTTTTGTTTTTTTTTTAAAAAAACAACATATAGACAAACAAGCAAAAAACTACTAGGTGTAAAATGCTACTTAATCTGAGATTTCACTGCCAACTTCAAGGTATTAATTTAATTATGTTATTGAATTAGAAACAAGACAGGAAACAAGATGAGGGTGCCATTGGCTTAATCTGTACAGCAAGTGACTGTCCCTGAGTTCCTATTCTAGGGCTTAGGATCCCACATGGCCACCCCCCACACACACACACCTTGCATTTATTTTCAAGACAGGGTTTCTCTGTGTAGCCTTGGCTGTCCTAGAACTAGCTCTGTAGACTAGGTTGGCCTCAAACTCACAGAGATCCACCTACCTTTGCCTCCCAAATGCTAGGATAAAAGGTGTGAGCCACCACTTCCTGGCTACACACACTTTTTAAAAAAGAATTATTTAAAATATGTTTGTGGGC
>CABHPR010114456.1:0-17043 GCA_902168415.1 Peromyscus melanophrys | reverse complement strand
TGGGCATTAAACTCTGGTTGGCAGAAGTGGTGGCATGTGCCTTTACCCACTGAGCCATCTTGCTAGCCTGCCATTTTTCTTCAAAAACATTTTTTATAAGAATCTGGCATGTAGCTGGATTGGTATGAGTAGGCATGTGACATGACTCCACTAAGAAAGTACTCAGAAAATCTCCAACTACGTTTAAAAAATAAACAAACAAACAAAAACCTAGTCTTCAAGCAAAATCCAAACCAAAACAACCACCAAAACACACACACAACTCACTCCTTTATTCGGTGAACATGACAAGCACCCTGCCAGACTTCAGTCTACACCTATTACAAACATTTCAATGTGTAACAAAAATTGAGGTGATAATCCCCAGCAACTAGACACTTCAAGAGACATGCAAAGGCCTTAAAGGAGAAAGTCTTCGTCTATCTGCTCGTCAACACTGAGCCTCTCTGTCACTCACTATGCTGAGTGACTTACAACAGCCAGCCGGATGCAGTCAGACGCTATGGCCTTCATTCCTAACGGGTATCACAAAGCTACACTGAAGGGCCATCTCCAGTGCACTGAACAAAGCCGCCTCTGAGTGAGGTGCGCTGTGGGAAACAGATTCCCACTGTGGTGCCCCCACCCCCAAGCTTCTCAGAGCAGGCCACTCGGCCATGTGCTGGGCTGAGGGTCTCCTCAATTTAACTCCTGTGTTCCACACCCCCGTGTGGGCTAAAGAGAATTTATACCTTGACACACACCCCATTTAATACCCACGAGCCAGGAGAACAGACTTCCATGCCACACCTGGTAAGCAGCAGAATGTACTTTGAAGCTGCTTCATGTTGTCATGCTGATCAAATACTAACCAAAATCCTCATCTTTCACAATACAACCAAGATGTCTACACTAGTGCCATGATGATGATGATCTGCTGCAGCAGATTCTGAGTGGAATCTAGGACAGGGACAGAGATGCAGAACAACGCAGTCCAAAGGCCGACTGCTGAAGGCCGTGGTGAGTACTTGGTGAGGTGATGTGGGTTACTGTGCCATGTGCTGTTTTTGTACATGTCTTCAGGTTCCTTAAGAAAACTTAAGTTTGCCAGGTGGTGGTGGCGCACTCTAATCCCAGCACTTAGGAGGCAGAGGCAGATGGATCTCTGAGTTTGAGGCCAGCCTGGTCTACAGAGTGAGTTCCAAGACAGCCAGGGCTACAGAGAAACCCTATCTCGAAAAACAAAACAAAACAAACAACAACAACAAAGAGAGAGAGAGAGAGAGAGAGAGAGAGAGAGAGAGAGAGAGAGAGAAAGCTAAGTTGGACAAACAAATCCTTTACTGCCTGTAGTAATATGGTCTCTTTAATAAGCAGAGGGTCAAGGACATTTTAAAAAGAGAGAAAACACTTAACCTGTGTGTCTAGGTGTCCTGCCTCACTAAGTGTTGATGATGGAACTATCAGGTGCCCCGTGCCCCATGGCACTGATGAGAACCAAGAGTCCAAGGTCAAAAAGCTTCTCCTGACCAGTCCAGCCAAAGGCCCTGGGAATTCTTCTGGAATATTCTGATTACACAATTTGCATACCACAGTGTGCATTAACACTGATCCTAAGTTCTTTCTCCAGGTGGCCATACGTTGTGTGGTCCAGCTACATCTGCCCTTCTGCACTGTGCTCAAGCGGAGATGGACATCCTTGCCTGCTGCCTGCAGGATCCATTTCTTCTGACACATCTGACCCTCAAGGATGGATCCAGCAGTGCCTTCCTGAGGCACATCCATGGCCTCATAGCTCCTTCTCCACTTCTCGGTAATAGCTGCATGTGTATATATATGTATACATATATACGTGTATTTCAAGATGAGCTCTTAGCTATGTTGCCTAGGTTGGTCTTGAACTCCTGAGCCCGAAGGATTCCCCTGCCTCAACCTCCTGAGTACCTGGGAATGCAGGTGCCTGACACTTTGCCTGGATGAGTGTAATTATTATTATTACTAATTATTATATGTTGTTCTTGTGGTGCATTCATGTGCACACGTGTGTGCAGTGAGTGCACCTGTGTGAGTAGAAAGCAGAGGTCGATGTCTTCCTCTGTTGTTCTCCATCTTGTTTTTTGAGACAAGAGCTCTCACTGAAACTGGTATCTCCCGATGGCTAGCCTGGCTGGCCAGTGAGCTCAGGGAAGCCTGTTTCTGCTCCTCCTCAACCCACACTAGGGTTACAGACCTCTGACTTTATTTACAGCAGGTGCTAGGGATGGGACCTCAGGTCCTTACCCTTGTATAGCAAGCACTTTACCCATGGGGCTGTCTCCTCAACCCCGACACTAAGTTAAAAAGTCTATTTTTTCAATTTTAATTGTTTTAGATTTATTTATATGCACGAACGTTTTACCTGCATTTATGTATGTGCACCATGTGCATGCCTGGATCCCCTAGGACTGGAGTCATGGATGGCTCTGAACCACTCTGCAGGTTCTGGGAAACCAAGCCAGGGCCTTTGCACTCCAGCCCCAGCATCTTGTTTAGAAGAAACCTGGCACACTAGCCACGTGTTTTTCTCTTCTGAAGAATGCCCTCAGTCCATTTTCTGACCTAGAAAAGCTCTTTCTATAGTAAGGACATTAACCCTTTACCTTCCAACTTCTTATCATTGCCTTTTCACTTCATTCTGGTTCTGCTCCCTAGACCTGGAAGCCTGATTTCTGGCTTCCATTCTGATTCTAAGATGATCTATGTTAACAACAACTTTCCTTCTCTCCCTGCTCCTCCCTCTTCCTCTCTACAGGGTCTCACAGAGCTGGCCTTGAGCTCCAGATGCTCCTGTTGCCTTCTCCTCCAGTGCAGGGATCATGGGCCTGCACTACCTACCCTGACTACATGTAGACACTGACCTTTTGGAATTACCGCTGTTAGATCCCTGAGTCTATTAACGCTTTAAAAGTGAGGGGGGCTTACAAGATGGCTTAGTGGGCAGGGAGCTTGCTGCAAGGCTTGACAACCTGAGTTTGATCCCAGAGACACACATGATGGAGGAAGAGTCAAAGTGGAGCTTACCCGTCCAGCCTCAGTTAGTATTAACTACTGAAGCTACAGAAGTACCAACGCCTTCTCAGTGCCTACTGGGACAAGACCCCGAAGTCTGCTTGCAGACAGGTGGTGGAGGCCACACCAGGGCCCCGGGTCAGGACCACTGCCCATTCATTCCTGTCACTGCTCTAGTGCACAGCTGGATTCCACTTTAATATTTTAACATCATGCTTCTAAGTGCTGAGGTCTATAGATCGCGGAGCTCTGAGAGCTTCTTAATTCTGCCTCCCATAAGCCCTGGAGAAGCTCTACTGACCGAGGGTAAATTAAGCCAGCCTTTAATTTGTTTTGGCCTCTTGCCTGGTTCTAGAGGCTGTTCACTAACCAATATTTTAAATTCTGCCAGACTAAAAATCTGTCAGTTTTCTTTCTCTTCTTTTCTTGAAATAATTTTGGCAATTTCTGTTTTTTTTTGAAATGGTATTTTTCAGTGACTTGAGTCATTCCCACTTAAGGCTATGAACATGCTATCCTTGTGTATTTTAAAAAAGATTTACAACTTTGTGTTCATATCTGCATTCTTTTTCTCTTGAGTACACACAATATATTTTATTGGTCTTTTAAAAATTACTTTCTCAGTAGTTTCTCCTTTAATTTGTATTCCCTGGTTTCTGCTTTTCTTATAGCATTTTATAGGGTTTTGAGAGGTTCTCACTGTCAAGAAGCCTGTATTTGAAATCCTGCCTCAGCTTCTGTAGTGCTGGGTTCGAGGCCTGTGCCACTGGCTGGCCTTCCATCCTGTGTCCCGCTCTTTGTGTGTCGTGTGTGTCCCCCCATGCCAAGGGTCATGAACATACCCAGGTCATGTTGTACTGCACCCCACTCACTTCCTATTTTCTTGAGTTCAATCTTCATTTAATTTTTTTGTTTAAAAACAAACAGGTAATGCTATTGTCTTTTTTGGAATAGCATCTTCCTGCATTTTCACCCCGAGCAGTATAGGGAATAGAATCTACTGCAGAGCTATGCCCTAACCCATAATAATTCTTTGATGGTCTCCTGTCCTTGTTTCTGTGGACTCAGGACTTCAGGGTGCTGATACGCCTACAGGTCTTCCTGTTCTGGCATTCAGACGTACAGAGAAATGGTGCACCGACCTGCTTCCTCTCCTCTTCAGAGACAAGTCTGGCTGTTTTTCCTGGATGAACGTCTTCCGCATCTGTCCCTTCCTTTGAGATTTCTGAGAACTTCTGAGGCTGTCTTCTAGTTAGTTTGACCCTGGTGATTTCATCATGCTTAACCGAGCAGTATTTCTGAGCGGGCTTCTGAAGCTGCAGATTATCAGCAGCCTAAGTTGTATAATATCCTCAACTCTTTTGAACATAAAGACCTACGAAGCTGCTGATACTTAGGGCTAGAGGCTCAGTTGTTGTCTTCTGAATCTCAGGCCCTCAGCAGGGCTCTGCTCTTCCGTCCTGACCTGCAGAGGAGCAGGCCTGTCTTCCAGGTCTGTGAGAGGAGTCAAAACCACTATGCAGTTCTGGCTCACATCTCAGGCTTTTCCTACCAGGGTAGGCAGGCTGGTGCAGCAGCTGGGCCTGGAGCCCCTTTCTCTGTGGCTCTGCAGCCACCCCAGGCAAGACCAGCCTAGAGGGTGCTTCCTGGATGACAGCCTCCTTGTGGATGTCCCCTAGCTTGTCCCAGCCTCCCAACTTCTCCTTGCTGGCAGTGGCTGTCCTGGATCACTGTCCTGCTTGTCTTCCAGCATGGGACAACATCTCAAATGGCTTCCAGTGCAGAAGCTGCTGCTCTGCTTGTGCCTCCGCTTACTTTAGCGAGAGCAGGAGGTAGCCGGTCACCTGTCTTTCTAACAGCGCTTTGCTGGCGATAACCGGATTCTTATGAATCCTCTCCATCCCCCCACCCCTCCCAGAAGGCCGCTCTAGGTGAGGCAGGAGACTGCTGCCCATGTCTGCTGCAACTCCTCTAGTCAGGAGCTGCAGGCTTGTGCTTCTACTGCTGCCACTCTTGCACGGGCCACTGGGCCACCCAGGGCCCCCAACTGCCCCTCTGTCTTTAATCTCAAAGAGCCAATGCTAACTAAGGCATTCCCTAGTCACCACAGGCCTCAGGGGAAGCAAAGTCCAGATGTTGGGCAGTATACCTCTCCAGACTGAATCCCTAGAGCCGCCTGCCACCATACCAAAGCAGGGACCTCACTTATCCCTCAACACCCAACGCAACCTCCTCTTCTGCAGGCTCTTTTCCAGCAGGTGACGTACCGGCTGCTTCACATTCTGCACAGAGCTCTGCTAAGCAGCCTCAAGCAGCCTTTCTCCTGTCTGCTCTACTGCACCAGCCACTTACATACGCCTGTCCTGCTAGACTCCATTGTCTAGTCAGGGCCAGGCCAAGGAGAGCGAGCAGATGTGAGTGAGTGAGCGCAGCCCTGCCTGACAAGGGTGCTCAAGGGAGCCACCTGGACAAAGCAGACAAACGCCATCCCAACAGTTAACACAGGGGCTAGAGCTCACCGAGCGGAGAGCACTTGCTCAGGTGAGCCGTCGGTGTAGTCCCCAGTACCACAAAGAACTGAACAGTTTCAAAGGTCTGAGTAAGGATGAAATATTATTTGAAAATGTATAAACATGTCCACTAAATGGCTCAGAACAGGCTAAAAGCGGTAAATACTCAGACTAGCTTGCATCTACAGAGTTCCAAACACCATGCTTGGAAGCAGGACAAGGTGAGCATGCCCGAATAAGCAGCTCCAGAAGCCAAGCCCAAGGAGCCCTCATGGTTGAGGAACCTAGTCCTGTCCCTGAGGTGGGAAGCCCACGAGGCCTAGGCTTCACCTGGACAGCGCACCTTTTACCAGCTTCCCGTCCACGGTGCTCTTGCTGGACCCAGCCTCCTTCTTCCCGCTGCCTCTTCCCCCAGTCTCTGCCATACCCTCAGGAGTGCCGTCCTCTCCAGCTTCACATGACTCTTCAGCAGCGGTTTCTGTGGAAGCCTCTTCAGCTGTTGATGCTACCTGGAAAGAGAGACATCACTGTGCACTGTCACATGACGATCACGTGGTGTGTCAGTACCGTCCACAGGACAAGCCTATAATCGCAGCACTCAGGAGGTCAAGGCAAGAAGACCAGGAGTTCAAGAGCATCCTGGCCAAACAGGTAGAGGCCAGCCTGTGCTATGTGAATCATTCTAAAAACACACATCAAAACAATCTCCCAAACCACCTGCAACAGCATTTCCACATTTCAAATTCTGACTTGAGGTTTTCTTGGGTGCTTTCAAGTGTGTGCATGCTACAGGGATTGGACCCAGGGCCTCTGGTAGGTTAGGCAAGTGCTCTGCCACTCAACTACATCCCCAGTCTCACTTTCTTTTTCTAACTTGACTGATGAAAAGTTGAAGGACTACCTTCTCCTTGGAGCCGGCTTACTGAGAATACTTCAGAATAGACTCCCCCACTGACTACGGATGAGTGAGCGGCTTCAGTTTCAGCACTCAGTTCGCAGAATAAGCTCCAGAGTGTCAGGACAAAGCACTCCCAGTGCAAGAGACCTGTGCGAGAGACTGTGTGCTGGGGTAGCCAGGGCCCAGCTCTGCCCCTGGAGGGCTTGACAGCTCCAGCATACGCACCGTGAGGTGCACTACACAGTGGTCAAAGGAAACTGGGCACAATGGCACATCTGTGAGTCCTGCACTTGGAGGGCTCACGAACTGAAGGCTAGCCTGAGCTACAAGAGGTCATGTCTCCACTCCCCTCCCCAGGACTGTCCAAAGTAGCCTCTGATGCTTGAAGCAAGTGTCTTTCGTTTCGAACACGCTGGACGAGTGGTGACCAAGGCACGAGTGAGTGGTGACAGCTTCCCGTCTGCAGGGAGAGGCTCGGCAGAGTGTAGACTTGAGGATAAGCAGGAAGTCCGTCTGCACCTGTCATCAGAGCTCGTTTCACGCCTCCCCACCTTCAGTGAATACCTGTGTGCTACTGCTTCCCTCCTTCTGCAGGAAGAACTGCTTCTTAAACTCGTAGTAGGCGTTGTACTGGTGCCAGGGCTGGAGAAACTCAAACCTGTGAACGGAAAGGGACTCAGTATGACCACACGCAGGCTTCGGGGTTTCTGTCCCACGTGGCCTGCACTGTCCTGGACATCTAGACACCGGTCATCCCAACAACTCCAGAGATTCTACAGAGCTCCAGCCCTGCTCTATCCACTAACGTGAATCGATCCGGCAGAGAACTAAGCTGCTCTCCAGGGTCACAGCATAGGTGAAAATGAGGTCTATGTTTTAAGGACACTGACAGGGTAGGGGATAAGGAGCCTTGAAAAGGGTGAATTCCAGCCTTTCAAGCACCTACATTTTTACTGCACAATAAAAACATCAACAAAACCCTCTCCAACTCTAAGTGATTGAACAAGATGAACAAAAACATGTCACCTAAAGACACCCCGGGGAAGATGGAAGTGGCACAGAGGACAGTGACAGGAGTTGAAGAATGCCTACGAACCCCCCAAATCTCATACATCTGACATGCTTACAATTTTTTGAGTTTTTGCAATGTGGGGGCTTGAGCTCAGAAATTCATGAACGCCAGGCAAACAATGGCTCTGAACCATACCCCAGCCCAACATGAAACCCCTTCACCTCACCTCTGATCGTTCTTGGCTCGAACACTGGTCTCAAATTTAAGGCCGTTCCTGGCGACGTACTCTGCCAGCTTGTCGATCACAGGCTGGATGTCAGGGGGCGGGGGGATGATGGCCACGGGAGCAAGCGCACTGTGGAGAAGAGCTGGTGAGCAACCCTGACCTCAGCGTGGCTTGAGCCTGGCAATGGTAGTTGGAGGGTCCTGTTGGGCTCAGCCATGTAGGAGAAGACTTGGTCTACAGCACTGGTCCTCAACCTTCCTAATGCTAGGACCCATTAATATAGTTCTTCATGGTGTGGTGACTCCCAACCATAAAATTATTTTCCTTGCTACTTCGTAACTGTTATTTTGCTAGTTGTGAATTGTAATGTAAATATCTGATATGTAGGATATCTGATATGGGACCCCTGTGAAAGGGTCATTCAACCCCCAAAAGGGGTTGAGACCCACAGGTGGAGAACTGCTAGTCTACAGCCAAGAAGCGGGGCTTTATTCTAACCTAATAAAGGCAGCTCCTGAGCATGAACAGGGTCCAGGGCACCACTGTCAGAGCGACAATGCAGGAGGCTGTGTGTGGCATCTTGTAAGCCCAATACTGGAGGAGCCTGGGTTACACAGCTAAACCCTGTCTACAAAAAAGAACCAACAGTGGGGATGTCCAAAGTCCCAGAGACAGGTTCATTCTTCCTCCCGAGTAGCACTCCCTTTTAACTATGAGCTACTTCTTGAGGACAAAACAAGGAACGGTCATTAAAAACAGCTGGCCAGCATGGCTCCACATCCTTCACTGTGTTTACTTTCTCAGCAATGTGGCCCTAGATGTCACTCCCCAGTTCCTCCCACATGCTAGGCTAGTGGTCTACTTCTGAGTGAGTGAAACCCTTAGCCCACACTTGACTTTAGCAGCATGAATTACAGGGAGGGGCTTTGGTCAAGTTTTTCTATTAGACCTGAGACACACACAGAGGGCCCTCTGCGGGGTGCTGAGCACTCCTGTGCTTCTGCCATCGTTGAGTTTTACACTAGATGCCAACTGTGTGAGTGGTGATCTCAAGGAGTGGCCAACAGAGCCCTTCCCTCACCAACTGTATGAAACTCTACAAGCCGGACAAGTTCAGTCCACCTCACTTGGACTCTGCCTACTACTACCCAGCTGAGGTGTCAACACACTCCACAAGAGCAGCCCAGAATGAAGGAGCAGATTTGGGATGCCACCCAAGAGCCACATTTACGCATGGCTAGATTTCACTGCTTAAGAACCATTTTTGGTACTGAAATAAGGTCTTGCCCTGTAGCTCATTATATAGCGAAGATGATCTTGAATTCCTGACCCTCCTACTTCCACCTCCCCAGAGCCAGAATTACAGGCAGGAAACACCTGTAATGTTATATCTAGCTGGTTTTGAACTTTTTTTTTTTTTTTTTAAGAGACTGAGACTCATTGAATATCTCCGGTTGGTGTAGACCTCACTGTACAGATCAGGATGGCCTTGTACTTGGAGATAGCCTGACCCTGCCAGGCGGTGGCCTTGAACTTTTGATCCTTCTGCCTCAGCTTTCCAAAAGCTTCGAGTCCAGTTGTGTGGTACTAATATATGAATAGTAATTATACTAACTATGGAGACACACGTATGCAACTCAGATCAAGAAGATTGGCGTGTGGCAGCAACCCTCACGCTGAGGAGGTGGCTCACGTACCTTGTGGTGGTGGTTGTGGAGGTAACCCCGCTGCTTGTTTCAGCTGTGGTTGGGGGGGGTGGAGGTGTGGTCCCAGGGGGTGGGGGTACAGTGGTAGTCACACCAGGTGAGCTGGACACAGTCACTCCAGCAGGAAGGGTGCTGTAGTAGGTGGCCACATCGATCCCAGGTGGGGGTGGTGCCAGGCAGTAGGTGCCATCTGGCAGCATGTAGTAGCTGTAGTACATGGCTGCCACAGTTGCTGTAAGAAACATGCGTTGTGAGCAGGAGGCAAGGGACAGGTGTCCCAGCTTGAATCTACAATGTGCCTCCCCAGGTCGTGTTTTGGACACTTGCTCCCAGCTTATGGCGTCATTTGGAGAGGCTGTGGAACCTTTAGGAGGTGGGCCTGGTTGGCTGGAAGTATGTTACTAGGAGCAGGTTTTCATAGCTATTCCCTGGCTCCTAGCTCTGGCTGGCTCTCTGCTTCCTGTACAAGCACAATGTGACCAGCCTCTGCTTCAGGCTCCCACACTCCACAGTGGATGAGAGCCTTGAAACTGTGAGGTGAAACAAACACCTCTCACCTTCTGTTGTTCCTGACAGGTATTTGATCACAGCAACGTGACAGTCACTAATGCAACAGGACAGCAAATGGTTCTGAGAGAGACCCTGGCCCAGGGCAGCGTCAGTTCTGCCCACTCCGACCACACTGCTTCTGTATCTCTGCTAGGTTCACACCCTGAACAAGTGCACAGAAGACAGGCATAGGAACACTCCCTGTAAACAAGCCCACCTTCTTCCTTTGTGCAGGAAGGGCAGGTGGGAAAGCCCTCTCTGTAGGGATAACAGATGGATGGTCCCCTTCCCCTATGGCTGGCTGGGTAACCTGTGCTCACAGTGAGTGAACTCCTAACTCTCCCGTGCTCGGACACTGACTACATTTTCTGGAAATCTGTTTTTTTCACTCTACTGTTCACTTTAGAAACGCCACCATCCACATGCCCAGCATGGAGCCACTGTATTCAGCTCAGAAGTCCAATGTCTCTGTAGCTGCTTCTGGCCTTTCCTATAATCAACAGCGATTGGTATCAGCTTCCTGCTCACCTTCTGTACGAAGGCCAGCACAGCAGCCTACTGTGCTAACCACAGCCCTGAAAGGTACCATCTTCTTGAACCTTTTTAATAGACTGATTTAGTTAATTATCTGTATGTATGAGTGTTTTGCGTATGCCTGGTGTCCGCAGAGGTCAGAAGAGGTGTCAGATGCCCAGGACTGGAGATATAGAGTTTGTGAGCTGACATATGGGTGCTGGGAATTGAAGCCAGGTCCTCATCAAGAGCAGCAAGGACTCTTAATGGCTGAGCCAACTCTTTAGCCCACTCATCTTCTTTTTGAAAAATGTTCAAAACCAGCACTGAGCACGGAAGGCTCAGTGAAGTCACAGGGTTTCATTTAGCAATGACAGCTACATAGGGAACTAATCTCCTCTTCATTAGGGATAGGAATGAGGAAACTTACTGATTCCCACTCGTTCATCTGAACACAGTGGCACAGTCAAACACTGTGGATTCGGCCATACATGGCTGCCACTGAGATAAACATCACAGTGCTGTACTAATGTCCCAGAGGGGAGGAGATGTCTTTTCAGCTCAGCCTGGGAAGATGTGTAATCCCCACATGCTGATGGCACAGTTGTGGTTTGACTCGCTTTTTATCAGGCATGTCACACACATGAAGTGTCCAGTGCCATCCCCGCTCAGTGTTACATGTAAGACTCCAGGAACAGTGTAACAATATTTGCATGGGGCATGTGGCCAGGTGCCTTTTCCACATCTGCTCACAGGAACACCCACTACATCTCTGCAGATGGCAGAGTTGGCAGAGAGGGGGTCGTGGCAGAAGAGAGATCTTCTCACTGGAGTCTCTGTTTCCCAGCACTGAGCACTCAGTATTTGTTTGGTCAAGAAACATGATGTTGTGCTAAGATGTCCAATCCAGTAACTCGGAGACCCACCCCTACAAACACCTGATAATACTGGACAGAATACTGCCCCTTGATACTGTGGCACTCCTGGGGCAGTAGCCAGCCCACAGTCTGTGGGAGTGCCACAGTTCAAAAACAGCTCTCGGCAGCTCCTGATGCACTCAGTGAGCAGAGCTTAGCTGTGCTGTTCTCAGCTAAGCCAGAGCTGAAATACTGTCCAGTGATCATAGCCACACTATCCCAGTCCTGGCTGAGACTCCTCGGCTACACACTCTGAAGCAGGGAGTCTATAGCTCAAGCATCCTATGGTCTTGTCACCAGCTGACCCCAGGACACAGGTTCTCATGCAGCTATTTGTACCAACACCATACCACACCAAGTTAAGAACACACACACACACACACACACACACACACACACACACACACACGAAAATGCCCCACAAACATACAGACTTTCTGATTTTATAATGTAAGTTACAAATACACTATTTGACATCTTATAATCTTACTTTACAGCCTTCTGGGAGACTCTTTCAAAAAACTTAATACTACCACCAATCAAGTATTGTTTGTATCATCTTTGCAAGAACTTTGTTTCCATTTAGAACCACTTAATGACTTAAGACTTCGTATTTTGCCAAGATGAAAAGAGTACCAGAGATCAGTCAAGTAACAATGTAAGCGTACTTAATACTACTGGACTGTCCGTTCAAAGACAACTCACACCATTATTCAAAGTTACACACAGAACACAGCAAGTTATGAAGTTAAATAAGACGTTATTACAAGAAAGAGGGGGCTGGAGAGATGACTCAGTGGATACGAGCACACTGCTCTTGCAGAGGGCCCAAGTTCAGTTCCCAACGCCCACACTGGTCAGCTCATAACCACCTATAACTCCAGTTTCAGGGGATATAACCCCTCTTCTGCCCCGCCCCCCGACACCACAAGACTCACACACATGAAACCTACCCCCAGAAAACAAAAACTAAAAAAAAAGCGACACCTACACCACAGATCTGGGTAGTGGAGCCATGCCCAGCAGGTGCCTGGCTCAGGGAGGCCCCTGTGCTCTTCAGTGCTAGGCTGCTACCCCCAGGACATGCCTCAAGAGGTCTCTGCTGCCCTCAGCACCTTATACTGAACTCTCCAAGGGTACCGCTTGTTTCCCCATCCTGACATGGGGTCTTGCTCTGTTCCCAGGCAGGCCTCTAAGCCTTGGACTCAACTGAGCACTCTGCCTCAGTTTCCTGAGGAGATAAGACTACAGGAACACACCACCATGCCTGACCAGGACTGGGTTTTTAAGTGACTGAAAATATGATGTGACATTATGCTAATAAATGTACTTCAGCCAGGCGGTGGTGGCGCACGCCTTTAATCCCAGCACTCGGGAGGCAGAGGCAGGCGGATCTCTGTGAGTTCGAGGCCAGCCTGGTCTACAGAGCTAGTCCAGGGCAGGCTCCAAAGCTACAGAGAAACCCTGTCTCAAAAAACAAAACGAACAAACAAAAAAAATGTACTTCATGAGAACTGCAAAACCCACACCAAATGAACCAAGAGACAAACTCCAGCAGGTACCCAAGCCATCTAGACAGCACCATGGAAAGGTGAGCTGCTAACATGGAGGCCCACTCAGAAGCACTTCTCCAGCTCTGCGCAAGCTTATGTGCGCAACAACCCAAGGCAAGCTGGTGGGGTCTGCCTAGTCACCCTTTACTCTGTTCTTGAACTTTCCCTATAGTGGAGGATGGCCCCGAACCCTCATCATCCTGTCTTCACCTCCCCAGCGCTGGAATTACAGGTGTGTGTCACCACACTCAGTTTATACAGTGCTGGAGACGGAATCTAGGGCTTTCTGCGTGTGAGGCAGCCACTCTCCCAACCCTGTCTAATCATCTTCTAGAGCCCTCCTACTCTTGCTGACAGCCTGAGCACAGGTATGTGTGTGTGTGTGTGTGTGTGTGTGTGGAGAACAGCACAGCTTTCCTGAGTCCTTCCTAAGACATGCTCAGGACACTAACGGAGAGGTGTTCAAAAGCTCACAGGTCACCAGCTGAGTCCTTCTGAGAAGCAGCAGTGACCTATCCTCTGCTGTCCCTGGTGATGCACCCTGAGGTCAGGTGCCAGGCCACTCTGACTCTGCCCTGAGGCTGTGTGCCGTTCATGCCATGCCCTTCCACCTCCTACTGTACTGACAGGCATTCCTCAGCCTTTTCTACGGTCAACAGCTTTGCCTTCTCTTCCTCTGATGATCGCAAAATTCCTGTCTCCAGCCCTGGGCTGCATCATCTAAGAACTGTCCACTCAGCACTGTGATCTGAAGAGTTCACACACGTTCTAATCCAACTGTGTCCAGAACCGTCTTGGGCTTTCATCTATACCTTTTCATCCTGCAGGTCTGGTCGAGGAAATGCCATGCCTCCAGTCAGATTCCTGGATCTCATGGCAATACCTCTGCCCAGTGTTCAGACAAGCTTCTGTCTAGGAGGGACCCCAAGAGCTCCTTCTTCCCCTCTTCTGGGGCCTCTGTGAGAACCACCCCAGCTCATCCCAGATTTCTCCACGTCTCTGGTCAATCCCTGATTGAGCTTCCTAGAACTCTTAGCTGGAATCAGCTGTATGCCCACTACTGTGGGATCATCTGCCTCTGCAAACAGCACTGAGCCCTGAATGGCTGTATATTAGTACACACGCATACCCATAGAGGTTTAACTGCAAATCAGTCCCAGTTAAGAGTGGCACCAGAATCCACAATGGAACAAACTACTACAGTAACACGTGGAACGGAAGTAAAGTGAGGAGGGTTAGTCTCCCAACACCCACTGTGCTGTGCACATCTATCCTTCTTGGGATAACAGAAGATGAAGCAGCACATATGTGACAGGTGGGGCACTAGGTGGCCTAGGCGCAAGGATGTACAAGTGCCAGACTACTAGAAAAGGGTCATTTGAACATGCACTCCCCGACACAACAGATGATGACAGTTCCTAAGTGACTAGCGGGAAGGCAGCATATACAGCCTGGATCAGCTGGGCGAAGGGATGATTCAAGGCTGGGTGGGAAGGACTGGGACAATGGGAGATCTCACCATGCAACTCATAACAGTGCACAATTTAAAACTTTTGAATTGCTTATTTCTGGAGTTTTCCACCGAATATCCTCAGACTGGATCCCATGGAAAGCAGAACTGCAGATGCGGGCCTGCTCTCTCTTCACTGTTTACCATCTGTCTTGTTCTCTAGAACGCCAGTGCCAAATGGAAGGGCTGTCCAGGCATTCCTGATATAGCACTGGCACGGACATGCTGTTCAGTGAATGTACCAGTTGCACAGGAGAGAACAGGGAGTCTCAGCCTAGGCCAAGGGATGGGAAGTGGTACCACAGAACACTCCAAAACTGGACGGAAAAACACATCTATACCACAGTTTGAGGTCCACCCCACTACCTATCCAGTAAGGGCAAGAGCCAAGGCAGTCTCAGATGTCCGAGGACTACAATAAGAAATAGGCCTCCTTGTGTATTCTCTTGTGGCAAGTTCCTAGAGAATGGGCCCCAGCAAACAAAACAAGGACCCCAAAGAGACAGATACAGGAGCTAATCTAGTCAAGCGATGGAGAAGCCGCAGGAAAGCCTAGGGCTTGCCCCAGACTCAAGCGCAGACTGGGAAACGGCTGCCAACAGCCAACACACAGGTGCACACTGGCTGACGGACCTACTCGCTGTCCTCGGCTTCAGCAGCAGTCACGGAGGCTTGGGAGATGGCACTATTAGAACCTAAAATGATTAATCTTCTTGGTAGGCCTGTAAGGGTGTTTCCAAGAAGGATTAAATGAGGGGGGAGGACCCTCCCCCAGAGTAGGTGGCACCTTCCTGCAGCACACCAAACAGGAAGAGGAGGTCCAAAGGAAAAAGCATGGCTGCCTGCCTTTGCTTCTTGCTAGTGAGTGCATCCAACTCTCTCGTTACTGCTGAATCATGTGACTCCAGGTTCTTCAGTCTTGCAGATGGGCAAAAGACCAGTAAGTCCCCAGGATTCTCTCAGGTTTCAGTTCGGACTGCAAAGGCATCCAGCCGCTTTGTGGACTGTGCACTTATTTGGTTCTCAGACTCTTCAGTGGGCAGACAGCTATAATGGGACTACCCAGACCTATCTGTGCCAGTCTAGTGGATCCTCTTTTGTAACATACACATTGTACTCTTTTGTCAAAAGAACATGCTAAGGCACCAGAATGTGGTCCCAAAACAACAACAAAAATCCCTGTAACAAGTCCAGGCTGCTCTGCCACTTGGGCTGTATGATCCAGCCAACCTGATGGTGCTTAAGGTGTCAGTGGTAGATAGGGGTGGTGTTTGGAGTCTTTGGCAAGGCCCCACAGGTGAATCACAGTGGAGGCCCCCAGGATTTGGAGCAAGGCCTTGTTGTCACCTATAGATAACAATTTTCTTTGAGAGAGTTCTTGGCCTGCTACTGAGCCTTAGTGGAAACTGAATATTTGACAGTGGGCTACCAAGTTACCAATCACTTGAGCCATCACAGGCTAGGCATTACCTACCAAGCCATAAAGTTGAACATGCAAAGCAGCAGTCCATCATGCACTGGAAGTGGTGTTTATACAACTGAGTCCAAGCAGGCTGAAGTCATACAGAGAAGCTGCCCCAGTGCCTACGGTTCCTACTCCTGCAACAGTGCCTCTGTCCCTAAGCACTGCCTCATGAGGTCTGCTCTGTGACTGGACGCTCTGTGAGGAGGACAAGAGTCCAAGAAAATCTTTGTGTAGGTACAACTTGGGGCAAAACATAGAGTTGTATATTTTTAATATTATTTTACTCACTTATTTAATTTTTTTTTATTAATTTCTTTCTTTCTTTCCATGCATTCATGCTACTGATGTGCACTGAGGTCAGAGGACAACCTGTGAGAGAGAGTTCTCTCCATCTACTATGTGGATCCTGGGGATTGAACTCAGGTTATCAGGCTTGGTGGCAAGCACCTTGAACTCAATAAGTCATCTTTCTGGCCATATACACTTTATTTGGACAGATGTGTAATTATACAGTGACTTATAGGCCATGCCCAATGGTGTGGATGAATAGCTGGGGACTTGGAAGGAGCATGACTGGAAAACTGATGAGAAAGGCATTTGGAGAAGAGGAAATACTCTTCAAATGAAGCGAAGACACCTGTTTCCTATGTAAATGCTCGTCAACTGATGGCATCAGTAGAGGAGGTCAACAGGCAAGTAGGACGGCCTGTTCTGTAGACAGAGGTCAACTCCTTTCCCTGGCCGTTCTTGTCATTGCCCAGTGGACCCACGAACAAAGTGGTCACCATAACAAAGATGGAGATTCTGCATGGGATCAACAACATGGACTCCCATCTGATGCTGAGTGCCAAGGAACTAATTTCATACTTGAAGTGTGGCAGTGAGTGAGTTCACATTCTTGGAATCCACTGGTCTTGCTACCCTACAGCAGCTGGTCTGACAAAATAGTGGAATGGCCTTTTAAAGACACAGCTACAGGACCAATTAGGTGGCAGTAGCCTGTAAGGCTGTGGCAGGGTCCTTTCGAAGAGTGCATATGCTCTGATTCAGTGTTCAGGATATGGTAGTTTCTCCTGTGTCCAGGATTCATGGATCTAAGAATCAAGGGGTAGAAATGGGCATGGTACCACTCACCACCCCCCTAGGGGCCCACGAGC
>CABHPR010114454.1:0-23789 GCA_902168415.1 Peromyscus melanophrys | reverse complement strand
ACACACACACACACACACACACACACACACGGGTCCTTACCTGCCCTCCAGCCTACTGTTCCAGACTGATACTGTGTGAGCCCCCATGTGAGAAGCAATGCTAAAATTTCAGGTGTAGGGGCCACACTGACAAGCCCAGGATCCCAGCCCTGACCCTTTCTACCCCACTTCTCAACTGGAAACAAAGGTTATCGGAGGAATAAACATATTCCTGGGTGCCATCCCTCAGCACAGTGCCTGCCTTGTGGAAGCATTCAACCCATTAGGACTCGTCAATTGTGAGGACTGCTACACTCATTCCCATAATACTCTCCTTCACCTTCTCTCTTCCCAGGGCTTTGCTGCTGTCATTACTAAAATTGGGCCTCTTTGTCAATAGAAACTTTAATCTACTTCTGACTCACTCACAAATTCATCTAGAACTTGTTTCTTCCTCTTATTATCTATGCAGTGAGGTACTGTGCTTATTCAAGGGCCCTCGGCGCCCCAACACCTCTTTGACAGCAAGGTCAGGGTACCTTGTGCTATGGTTTGCCTTGTTCATGCTTTGTTTGCTGTTAAAAAGATTTGGAATCCTTTGAGAATAGGATTGCTGGCTGAAAGACAGTAGCTGATCAAAATTTCCTTGGCATTGAAAGAAACTCAATAAATAGTGGCTGAATGTTCCATCCCACACGATGAGTACCTGGCTTCCAGAGCAGCCCACAATCCCTGCACCTCACTCTACCCATGTGCAAGGCTTTTGGTAGGACTCACCATTCCAGAGGAGATGCCTTTGGCAAATCTGACCTTCTGTTGCCAGGGGAACGGGTCCTGCAGGGTAGGAGAATGTCCATAAGAGGTGTCCTCTCCAGCTCATGGTATGGACTCCATAGGTCAGCATGTGTGCCATAGAAACCTTCCAGTCCCTCCCAGTATACTCCTTTGAGGGCAAAGCAAGGTCCCTCTGACCCTCAAGGTTCCAGGGTAATGGGCACAGGTGTCCCTCTGATAACCCACCAAGGCTCTTCGTGGACTACGGGATCATGTGCTCACCACGTTGCGCAGAAAGTCCTTCAGTGTGCCCCCCTCAATGTACTCTGTCAGAAGATTCAGCTTCTTGTCCTTGTACAGAACACCGATGAACTTGAGCACATTAGGGTGGTCTAGGCTTCGCATCACTTTCACCTGGGGTGGGGGACGGGGAGAAGACCATCACACAAATGGGACAGCCTCCCAGGTTTTACACACTGGCCTTGCTTTCCTAGGAGGTGCTCTGGGGAACTAGGGTAGGAGGGCCCAAGAATGAGACAAAGGCCTGTGGTCCCCAGCTGCAGCTCCCGAAGGTGGGAGGGGCAGTATAAAGTAGATGTGCACGGGATGGGTATCTGTTCCCTGGAGTCCCACTTCAGTGTACTTGGTGGTGATCATAACAGCATGTATTAAACTGGTGTGTTCATACCCATCACCCCATAACCTGAATTGCACCCTTACATTGGCTAGTCCTGTCTTTAGCAAGTGTTCACGGAACAGGTGCTAATGGAGAAGGGACTTTCCACTCACTCGTTTTCTTTTCTCTCTCTCTCTCTCTCTCTCTCTCTCTCTCTCTCTCTCTCTCTCTCTCTCTCTCTCTCTCTCTCTCTCACTTATTTTGGTTTTTCGAGACAGTTTCTTTGCATAGCCCTGGCTGTCCTGGAACTTGCTCTGTTACCAGGCTGGCCTTGAACTTACCTGCCTGCTTCTTTAAAGGCATGTGCCAACACCACTCGGCTCTTTTTTATTTATTTTTTAAAAATAATTATTTATTTAATGTGCTCTGGTATTTTGCCTGTATATACTCTGTTTGAGGGTGCTGGATCCCCTAGAACTGGAGTTACAGATGGTTGTGAGCTGCCAAGTGGGTGCTGGGGTTGAACTCAGGTCCTCTGGAAGAATAGCTAGTACTCTTAACTGCTAAGCCATCTCTCCAGCCCCCTCTTTTTATTTTTATTTTTTAAAGACAAGGTCTTTCTATATATCCTTGGCTGGCTTGGAGCTCACTATGTAGACAAGGCTGGCCTTGAACTCAGAGATCTGCCTGCCTCTGAGGGTGCTGGGATAAAAAGTGTGCATTACCACACCTGGATCTTCCCTCACACTTTAAAATAATGGTTGAGGGCTGAGGAGACTGGCCGCCCTTACAGATGACCCCATTTCAATCCCTAGCACTCACTGTCTATAACTCTAGTCCCATGGGATCTGATGCCCTCTTCTGGTGTGTACATATACATGCAGAAAAAAACATCATACACATAAAATAAATAATAATAATAATAAAAAGAGTGAGACAAAAATCAACCTTCAGTTCTTTAAAAAAATAAAATAGTGGCCAGGCAGTGGTGGCACACGCCTTTAATTCCAGCACTCAGGGGGCAGAGGCAGATCCTCTGTGAGTTCAAGGTCAGCCTAGGCTACAGAGTGAGTTCCAGGAAAGGCTCTAAAGCTACAGAGAAACCCTGCCTCAAAAAAACTAAATAAATAAATAGGTAAATAGATAAATAAATAAAATGGTGGTTGAAACTAAATTTCTCTCTCTTCCTCTTCATTCTCCCCCCACCCCCACCCCATCCATTTCCTGTCCCTCCCCTCTCCTCTGTCTCTTGAACCCAGAGCCCTGTGCCTGCTTTGCTGGCACTCTGTTACTGAGTGACTCCCTAGCCCAACCCTTATCTATTTATAACTTATTTTATGTGTATGGTGTTTGGCCTCCATGTATGTGTGTGTACCACGTGTTCGCCGGGTGCTGGAGAAGGTCACTGTGGCCATCAGATCCCCTAGAACTGGACTTAGGGGTAGTTGTGAGCCACCATGTAGGTGCTGAGAACAGAACCTAGGTCCTCCGTGTGAACAAGTGCTCTTAACTGCTGAGCCATCTCTCCAGCCCCTCCCCACTTCTATTTTCTATTTTGAGACAACCTCATTATGTTGCCCAGGCTAGCCTTGAACTTGCAATCGTCCTGCCTCAGCCCCCTAGGCAGCTGGAGTGGCAGGACTGGGCTACTAGGTCTGGCAGCCAAGTTTTCTTTCCCTTCTACAACAGAGACAACCAACTTCCCACACTTCACTTTCTCTTTTGAACAGGGCCTTGTGTTACCACATCTGGCCTGGGTTTGCTCTCGGGCTCACGTGAGCCTCTTGCCTCAGCCCCTCAAGTAGCTACGCAGGTCTGATGGAAAGTCCAAACCCACTTCTCACCTCAGTCAGGAAAGTCTTCTGTGTTTCCTCATCACAGCGTATTAACTCCTTCATGACCATCACTTTGCCGGTGGCTTTGTGAGTCACCTACGGGAAGGGCAAGTGTTAACAGTACAGAGACCAGAGACAGTTCTGGAGAACTGTGAAAATCTGTGGGCTCGGTGGTAGAGAACTTGGCTGGCATGCTCAAGGTCCAGAGTTTGACCTCCAGCACCAGGGGGGAAAAGGGGGGGAAAAAAACAAAGCAAATCTCTGTGGTGCCCCCTTTTCCTTGAAGGACACACTGAGCCCCACCAGATCGCCCAGAGATCATGTATGGAGACAAAGCACGGGACAATAAGGACTCTGTGTCTTCTCCCCTAGAACGCTGGCATGCATAAAGGAAAGCCAGGACTCTAGAAAAGGAAACTGGGGAAGGACAGGAGGGCACAGTGCCAAGCCAAGCAGAAGCAGGGGTTTTGCTCATCTGGCACAGGAGCGAGTCCCCTGGGTGAACAGAGTCTGGGGGACAGGGTGTCAGTGCCACAGACATGCACCAGGGAGCTGGGTGGGTCAGAGGTGAGCCTTCCAGCCCTGCTACCTGGAAAGCTGAGACACTCGGCTTACCTGACCCCCCCTCCCAGCTCTCAGCAGAGGAGGAGAGAAAGAGAGAAAGGTTAGTTCCTAAGTTCACCAGGGTAGTAGGAGCCTTTCCCTTGTAGCATGCCCTGCCCTGAAGCCTCTGGGCACCTAACACACCCTCACTGACTGGTGACATGAGGACCAGAGCCCAAGCTCACTACAGCAGCAATGCTGCCCTTAGGTGGCTGTGGAACAGAAAGGGCACCTCGGACACCATCACTCATAGCCAAGAAGGCGGGTGTCCTACAGGGTTGCAGTGTGGCACTGCAAGGTGAACTCACTGGAAAAAAAATAAGAGGCCTCGAAAGATGGCTTAGCAGGCAAAGGAACTTGCCATACAAGCCTGGCGACCAGAACTGGACCACAGAACACAGGTAAAGGGAGAAGAGAACACACTCCTCACAGTTGTCCTCTGGCCTCCATACGTGTGCCATGGCACTATGGCACATGCATGTCCCCACACACAAACATCACACACACACTACAACAAAGACAAAGTAAAGGACGCGGTGGTGGCCGAAGGGGGCAGCTGCTGCTTGTGCTCACCTTGATGGCCTGCCCAAAGAAGCCCTTCCCCAGGACCTCCCCGTGGATCAGGTCACAGGGCCGGAAGATCTGCTGTGAGTAGCTGCTGGAGCAGCGTAGGGATTCCGAGCGACTGATGTCACGGCTGAGGAGCAGGGGCTCCTTGGGGGAGCTGGGGCCAGGAGACTTGGAGATGCTGTTACTGCGCCTGAGGATGAGGAAAAGATGAGGGCAGGAGAGGCAGTCTTTAGAGACCAGGCAAGACACCACAACTGGAGGACGCTCATGTGATCATGCCAGGATTTGTAGTTTAGATGGGACCACTGGGGGAGGGGGATCTTATATCAGACAGATGTGCTATTTGGGGGCTGCAGACAGTGTTAATCACAGTAAAATTACATTTCAAATGGGAAAGACTAGAGGGCTATCTCAGTGGTGAATTATCTGCCTAGCCCGTGTGCCGCCCTGGATTCCATAGCTAGGTGTGTGTGTGTGTGTGTGTGTGTGTGTGTGTGTGTGTGTGTGTGTGTACACTAAGGACTTCACATAGATGATTAACTAGAGTCTACTAGCTTATGATACTGCAGACATGACAACTGTAGACAGCAATCCACTCCTGCTTGATTCAAGGATCCATAAAGTGATAGAAGGCTCCATCCACAAAAGGGGCAAACGGCATTTTAGAGCCAATTTTGAATAGACCTGTATCCGCACATTTTAAGTTAATAAACATATATGATTTTTATGGCAATAAAGCCACTGTATTTACATTTGCAAAAGCAGCCAGTTACAGTAACGGTTGGTGACTGGTTCTTCGACTTACGGGAGGCCGACCCTGTGGGCCGACCCTGAAGGCTGACACTGTCCTGCGCTGCCAGCTTGCCTGCTCCTGCTCTTCTCTGTGCTGCCTCACACTTACATTCCCACAGCGCACACACAGTGAGCTGCCTTTTCCTGCAGGAGGCCCTTCAAGTTACCTGCGCAGCTCTCAGCCAGCGCACGTCTTTCCTTTCCCAGCCCCTCTGCCCTTTGGTGCTTTGCCTCGGGAGGTGGTGTTTCCAACAGAAGCCAGACAACAGGACCTGACTGACTCAGCTCATCTGAGCAGGGAGTGGAGAAAGTATCTGGTTCCCACTTGTTCTAACGGTATGTCACACTTATGGAGTGCTGGCCTGGGGCTGGCCAATCCTGTCTCCTTTGCCACATTTAACTCTTATAGAACCAAAGGGACAGCCACCTGTAATTGCAACACCACCACAGATGCAGGAACAGGGTAAGACATAAAATGAATGTTATGCATATTTCTGCCTGAGAACACGTTGCTTCTGACTCTGGTCCTCTAAGTCGCCTACTTGGGGCTCACACACAGGATAACTGTTGCCCTCCACAGGTTTTGCCGGTTTTGGGTAAGGGGGTATTTGTCCTCAAGTCTTAAAACACCTGTATTCGACAGGACACAGTAGTGCCTTTAACCCAGTCCTCAGGAGGCAGAGGCAGGCAGATCTCTCTGAGTTTGAGGCTAGCCTGATCTATAGAGTCCCAGGTCAGCCAGGGCTACATAGTAAGATCCTGTCTCAAAAACAAAGTGCTGGCTGGATGGTGGTGGTGCATGCCTTTAATCCCAGCACTTGGGAGGCAGAGGTAGGCAGATTTCTGTGAGTTTGAGGTCAGCCTGGTCTACAGAGTAAGTTCCAGGCCAGTCAGGGCTACACAGAGAAACCCTGTCTCAAAAAAACCAAAAACAAACAAAAAACAACAACAAAACCCAAAAAAACAAAGGGCTAGAGAGATGGCTCAGTGTTTAAGAGCACTGGCTGTTCTTTCAGAAGACCAGGGTTCAATTCCTAGCACCTACATGGCAGCTCTTAACTGCCTATAACTCCAGTTCCAGGGGATCTGACACCTTCACACAGAGACATACATGCAGGAAAAACATGAATGCACGTGAGATAAAAATAAATTATTAAAACAACAAAAACCAAAACACCCAACAATGCCACTGCCTCTCCCTATTTGGTCATCTCTCTTTTTTCTTTCTGAGACAGGGTTTCTCTGTGTAGCCCTGGCTGTCTTGGAACTCAGAGATCCGCCTGCCTCTGCCTCCCGAGTGCTGGGATTAAAGGCGTGTGCCACCGCCGCCTGGCATTTGTTTATCTGTCTTCACCATACATACTTACTTGGGCCTATTTGTTTCTGTTTCCGGCTATGAGCTCCATATTCCCCATGTTGGATTTTAAAGATTTTTGGCATTATAATTTCCTGTCTAGCTTGAGTTTTTTATTTTTTTTATTTTTTATTTTTTTGTTTTTTTTTCAGACAGTTTCCTTGTGTAGCCTTGGCTGTCCTAGAACTCGCTTTGTAGACCAGGCTGGTCTTGAACTCATGTAGCTCTGCCTGCCTCTGCCTCCCGAGGGCTGGGATTAAAAGCGTGCACCACCGCCCAGCTCTAGCTTGAGGTGAATGGACAGAGCTGGATCCTCTGTTTTGGTGAGTACATCTGTGCACATGTCAGAGGGAGAGAGAACATTTTGAGTGTGCATATACAGGTGTGTGTGCATGCACTCTTGCACACATGAGAGGCCAGTGGAGGCCATTATGTGTTCTCTCTCACTTTCCACCTTACTCCCTTGAGAGAGCTCTCCTTGAACCTGGAGCTAGGCTGGCAGTCAGCAAGTCCCATTAATCCTCCTGTCTCCATTCTCCACAGTGCTGGGGTTTTAGGAACCCCCATGTCATGGCTTTCTACATGGGTACTAGGGATCTACGTTCTCCTGTTTGCTGATTGAGTAGAATGAGCAGAGCCCCAGCCTGATCCTCTTCCTTGTTTTGAGACAGCATTTTACACTGGCTAGCCTAGAACTCATGGCTATCTTTCTGCCTCAGCTTCCTGAGTGCTGAGATTACAGATCAGAGCAATGCTTTTTTAAAACTTGCACACGTCCCCGATCCTGTCCCTGGCTTGCAGTTCCCTAATGCTGCTGGCCTCTAAAAGCCAACACAGCCTCCGAGAGATGACAATAAACAAGACAGGTAGGACAGTAGCGGCACCTCAGAGAACGTCTCCTCAGTGTCCCCTCCTGATTCTCCTTGCTGTCCAGGGTGCTGAGTGTGTGAGAGTGTCCAGTACTCTGCATGTGGGAAGAAAGCCGGGGATCTAGCCGCAGCTGGTCCAGGCGCTGGGGGACAGGGTCATGTTCGATCAGCAACTGAAGTGTCTGGCTTGTCTGGTTAATCGCATCCTCCACCTGTGGCCAACAGCAGTGTAAGGTTGGTCTCCACAATTGGTCCTACCCCAGGCTACCTACTGTCCCCTCAACAGTCCAAGCACACTGTAGCCAATGCTCAATTTGGTTAGTGGTAGCCTCTAGCTGCTAGAGGTCATTCAATGCCCTCTGTCTGGCATCTCGTCACCTCTCCACCTATCAGCCCATCTCTACTGCCCTGGAAATCTGTTAGGTTGACCCAGGTCACTACAGTTGTCACAAGCCCCATGCTAAGATGGGCTGGTGTAGGAAAAAGTAAAGGCCACAGCCAGCTCTTCTAGGAGGCCTGTTCTATGTACCTCCCCCACAAGGCACACTGGACACAAACTTTACCTCTTCCACTCGGAGAGTGCGGACAGGGGTCCCATTGATCTCCAGGATGCGGTCCCCAGGGTGGATGGCATTGCGGTTGTTGGGACTGATGTGCATCCGGTTGACCCTGAAGATGGACAGTAATTAAGGAAGGATAAAAGCATTCTAAAAACTCATGGGACCACTTGTACAGGGAAATCTCACCAAGTCCCAGGCTATCACAACTCTCAAGGCCACCCAACATGAAAATTCAGTACCCATCCCAGAATGCTTCCTCTCAGTGAAGGACACTGCCACTTACCTATTGGCCTAAGCCAGAAACCTGGACATCGTCCCCATTTGGAGTTCCCTCAAATCCCTCCCTTCTTTTTCCCCAACCCCCACCCACTTCTGAGAATCCTGCCTTCTCTCCATCACCATAGTTACCAACATCTCTCTCTCCTGGATCACTGTAGGAACCTCTTAACAGCTCTACATCTCTAGGCCTTTCCTCTCTCACCTCCAGCCTCACACCAGTGATCCTTCCAAATGTCAATCTGGCTGTGTTATCTTGCTGCTTAAAGCCCTTCATGGACCTACTGGATCATCACAGTCAAGGTCTGCCATGATTAAGAGCCACTTGGGCTACTTTTCAACTTACACTGAACAATCCCAGACACCCACCTCTAGAGATAACTGGTCTCCCTCTGCCCTGAACCCTGAACAATTCCTTCCCTTTTTTATCTAATGAAGCTCCAGAACAGATCTCATCTTCTCCTGACTTCTTATCCCTAGTAATCTCTCACCTATACTGTAAGATCCAGCCTCACAATCAATATTGACAGGGCTCTCTCTCCCTCTCTTCATCAGCCATCACGAGGTGAGCAGCTTTGCCACACACTCCCTGTCATGATGCTCTACCTCAATACAGACCCACAGAAAAAAATGAAGCTGGGTAGTACATGGACATAGTCTCTCCTCTTTGGACGAGACTCAGGGCAGGATCTTATCCTCTCTGGGGCCATGGACCCTATTTTCTTCATCTTCCATTCATGCATGCAACCAAAAAAACAATAACCAATGACTTCCTACTGATGGCGGGCCCTTGAACAAGACAAAGCAAGTTCCTTTTGGGGTTTATGTTGGAGTGGTCTCTTAGGGTTTCTATTGTGGTGAAAGACACCATGACCATATCAACTTTGAAAAAAGAAATCATTTAAGTGGGGCTGCTTTCAGTTTCAGAGGCTTAGTCCATTACTATCATGGTGGGAAGCACGGCAACACACAGGCAGACATGGTGCTAGAGGGGCAGCCAAGAGTTCTACATCTGGATCGGCAGGCAGCAGGAAGAGAGAGTGACACTGGGCCTGGCTTGAGCTTCTGAAACCTTAAAGCCCGCCCTCAGTGACACATTTCCTCCAACAAGGCCACCTCCTAATGCCACTCCCTAAGCATTCAAATATATGAGCCTGTGGGGGCCAATCTTATTCAAACCACCACAAGTAGGGAGGAGAGATGACAATCAAACTGATATACATTAATCAAGCCAGATAATTTCAAGGAGCAAAAACGATCTGAAACCTGACACCAGAAAGCCGAGAAGGCAGGCTTAAGTATCGGGCAGGAAGCAACCTGGGTAGAAGAAATAGGAAGTGCCAAGTCAGGAGAAAGGGGAAGGTGAGAATGGAGGAGACTCCATGAGTCCTGGGCCCTGTGAGGACTACCTGTGGACTCCACCATGAGCCTCCACTGCAAGGCCCTCAAAACACTCACTCTTTCACTTGCACGGTGGTGGCATAGTTAGAAGAGGCACTTTCCACGGACACGGAGAAGCCACGTCTGCACTCGGTGGTGGCCTCAGTGGCGGCCGGCATGGAGATGAGCGTGACAGAATAGGGCAGCTGGTCCTGGACGGACTCCGTAGACAGCCTTTCAAACATGGGTGCCAGCACCACCTCATTGTGGCACTTCCCACTGGGGAGAGGGGTGGAGAGGGAGCTGAGATCCTGCAGGCCAACCCGGAAGCCCCCAGCAACCACTGTGTCACGTGGCTTGAACAACATACCCAGTCTCACCACTACTCTCTTTGCTACAAGTCTTGATGGCTGTGTAGAATGAGGAGTCTAGGACTTGGGTGGCAAGCTGGGACAGCAGCAGAGAGAACACTGGGAGAACCCTGGCCTGGAGGTGAGACGGGCTGGGTTTTCTTGCTCTCTGCCTGACTCACAGTAAGAACCTCGTCCTAGACTCTTGTCCCCTCCCTGGGCCCGAGCAAATTTTTTTTGTTAACCAAGACAGTTGGCTAGGGGGATATGGGTGAACTCTAGGGTCTTTTCTTTTCTTTTTCTTTCTTTCTTTTTTTTTTTTTTTTTTTTTTTCTTGAGACAGGGTTTCTCTGTACAGCTTTGCGCCTTTCCTGAATCTTGCTCTGTAGCCCAGGCTGGCCTCGAACTCACAAAGATCCGCCTGGCTCTGCCTCCCGAGTGCTGGGATTAAAGGCATGCGCCACCACCGCCCGGCTGGTCTTTTCTTTAATGTGAAGCTGCTCCTAACAGGGCACTCCCTACCCATTTTCTCCCTCTGGGAGGATTACAGGACAGAGTGAAGTCATGTGACAGGTAAGGATGGAGGCAGAGTGATGCTGTCTAGCAGCCCTCCTAGGTCCCACCTCAATTGCCTTCACTCAACTCATACTGCTCCTGTGCTCCCGTCCCACTTTCCTGGTTGCTTTTACTGAGGAGGACACACAGGGACATCTTACCAGTAGAGTGTAGCATGCTGCACCAGGGCATACGCATCCCCATCCTCAATGATCACCTTGCAGCTCATGCAGGCAAAGCACTCTGGGTGGTATTTAAACTCCCCAGCCACCTGTGAGCAGATGGGAAGAGCACAGAGGAAGGAGTGAGCTATGACTTTTGTTAGAGTGGATGGAATTAGTGGCGGGTGAGTGACCTCCATCACCAAAATCAACTCTTTCCAAGGAAGGATCTGCAGATCCCAGCCAAAATCCAGGCTTTCTGTCGCCGCCCTGGAGTTTCTGCAGAAGTGACAAGTGGATGTCTCCTGCCGCTCTGACACCACAAAAAACTGTTGGCCTCAGTCAGGAGACCATGTCCCCCAAGGTAATGACTCCTACTGCAAAGGCTCACCATTCCTCCAGCACAGGGCTGTCATGTCTGTCTCTGCTTGAACCCCACTGCATAGAGCAGCTATAGGCAGCAGAACCTCTCCTCTGCCAGTCCATTCCGGTTCCCACCATCCAATTCCCTGGTCAGGACCCGGGTACACCCTCTTCTCTACCTGTCACCCTGTCCTGTAAGGCTTCCATCTCACTGCACTGTGTCTTCTCCCTCCTGTCTACTCACCCAGTCCCAAGAGTGTACTGTAAAGTCTTTGGGGGGTAGAACAGACACTTTACTGCTAAGTTGTCATGTGTGGTTTGAGCTCACTGAGAAACTGGCTCTGGAAATGGGGCTGCCCGCTCCTATTTCAGACCTAAGCATATTTGTCCCAAAGTGTCTTCCAAGATCCCTTGTCTGGAGACGGGCTTGCTCCCCTCGCTCTGACAGGGAGAGAAGAGATTGGCATCACGGCCCAAGAAGGAAAACACTGTGTCCTGAGACTCAACAGAGGTTACTGCTGTTAGTTCATGATATAAAATGCTGAAGGAATTTTATAGAAAAGCTGGAAGTTCCCCAGGATGCTCATCTATGGAGAGAAAGCTCAGTAGGAACACTGACTGCTTCCAGTTTCGGCTGGATGTTGTACACACCCAATTTGATGTCACCTTTCTGTTATTTGTCCTTTACTTGAAAGCTGAGGGGACGCTCTGCTCTCCCTAGGACTCTTAATCACTGAGGAGTCTCTCACTCAGGAACTGCAGCTGGCTCCCTCCCTGGGTCCCAGGCATTCTGCCGGGAGTTTGTGAGCCTCTGATTTGATGAGGCCGCTCCCGTGGTGTTGGCTAGGAGTTATGACACCTGATAGGTGTCTGCTGGGGATCTGCTACATCCTACTAGCTGCCACACTACTCATGGTTTACTTTTGCTTGCCATATACTTAAACTCCCTCACTGGAAGCCAAGCACAGCTACTGCAGATGGTCCTCTGGACCACGCAGAACAGAGGGAAGGCCAGACATGTCTTTTAAGAAGGGCTCCACAGGCACCCGTAGTTGAATGAACGATAAAGGACAGACCCTTGCTGATGAAAAGACAACTTGATGACTGACCGTGGGGAACTGGGAAGGGCTATCAATCACTGTGGACTGTGACGGGGACGGGGTTGGGGAGGTGCAGGGGCCCCCTCACCATGGCAGGCCCTGTCATCAGCAGGGAGCACCCATGGCAGAATTCTCCAAACTTGGCCCAGTAGTCTTTGTGACAGTAGAGCTTCCCATCCTTCTCGTAGTACCAGTTGGTGAGGGATTCCTGGCATTCTGAACACCTGCAGGGCCAGAAAAGAAATGCAATTGGGTTTCTAGAACAAGCCCACAGGTGGTCCTTGGCTCCCGGTTTCATGACAGAATGGGTACTCATCTCTTCTTCCAGAGCCAGGACTCAGGAAAGCTACAGCTTAGTGCCCCCCAACCCCTCAAAAGAATTGCTTCAGAGCTAGCAGGGCTCCAGAAACCAGCTGTGCTGAGTGCCTGTCCCTGTGAGCAGATGCTGTGGGTCCCCGCGGCCTGTGAGAAAAAACCTCCCCTAGAAAAATGCACATATAATTTATGTGTGGGGTGTGTGGGTCCCTCAAGTCCACACACAACCCCAGTTAAGAACCTTTGATCACTGGGCGGTGGATCTCTGAGTTTGAGGCCAGCCTGGTTTCCAGGACGGCCAAGGCTACATAGAGAAACCCTGCCTCAGAAAAACAAAATTAAAAACAACCTTTGGGGGCTGGAGAGATGGCTCAGCTGATAAGAGCACTGGTTGCTCTTTCAGAGGACCTGGGTTCAATTCCCAGCACCCACATGGCAGTTCACAACTGTCTGTAACTCCAGTTCCAGGGGATCTGACACCCTCACACAGACATACATGCAGGCAAAACACCAGTACACATAAAATAAGAATAAATCATTAAAAAAAATGTTAAAAAAGAACCTTTAATCTAGATAGATGTTTCAATGACCAACAAAATCTCAACCAACCCCAACTTCAAAACCAAGTCACACTATGTTTTTTTGTGTGTGTGTGTGTGTGTGTGTGTGTGTGGTTTTTTTGAAACAGTTTCTCTGTGTAACAGCCCTGGCTGTCATAAACTTGCTCTGTAAACCAGGGTGGCCTCGAACTCAGAGAGATCTACCTGCCTCTGTTTCCTGAGTGGTGGGATTAAAGCCACCACCATCCATTGCCACCATCGCCTGGCGTTACTGGTGTTCTTGGGGAGAGAAAATGGGGGAAAAAAAGGAAAGAAAGAAAAAGCTAGGCATAAAGAAGTTCGTCACCACTGGGCGGTGGTGGCGCATGCCTTTAATCCCAGCACTCGGGAGGCAGAGCCAGGTGGATCTCTGTGAGTTTGAGGCCAGCCTGGTCTACAGAGTGAGTTTCAGGACAGGCACCAAAACTACACAGAGAAACCCTGTTTCAAAAAACAAAAACAAAAACACCAAAACAAACAAACAAACAAACAAACCCAGGACAGGATGGCTCCAAGGTATGGTTGAGGGGAAGATTTTTATTATAGATATGAGGGAGACTACAGCCAGAGGCATCTTGAAGAGTCCAGAGCAGATAGTCAAAAGTAGTAAACTGAACATGGCCAGCAGACTGGACAGGGCCATGTGAGGAGAGAGATGGGGAGGTCAAGGGAAGACAGAGACTGGACAAACAAGACCAAGAGGGGGCCGAGATAGGAGACAAAAGAACATAGCCAAACTGCCAGGGTTGTAAGGGAATGAGAAGCTGGGGAAGGGAGGCCCAGGAGCTGGAGACGGTTAGGGTAGGGGGCGGCAGAGAGTCAAGAGCTAAGAAGAGTCAAATGTACTTGTGATACTGAGTGAGCTGGGAAGCCAGCGTGCATTGGCATGCTAACAGGTACCACTGTCACAGCCATTTATCCTCAGTTTCTTTTGGACCCGATACATATACATTAAATTAAAATAATTAAAAACCATAAAAGATTTACTTCTTTTATGTGTATGCTTTGTCTGCATGTATGTATGCACACCATGTGCATGTGCAGTGCCTAAGATCAGATCCCCTGGAACATGCAGTCAAGAATGTCCAGATGGGTGGCAGTGGTGCACGCCTTTAATCTCAGCACTTGGGAGGCAGAGGCAGGCGGATCTCAGTGAGTTCGAGGCTAGCCTGGTCTACTGAGTGAGATCCAGGACAGCCAGGACTGTTACACAGAGAAACTCTGTCTTGAAAAAAACAAACAAACAAAAAAGAATGTTTGTGAACCATCACATCAGTGCAAGAACAAGTACTTTTAACCACTGAGCCATCTCTCCAGCCCCAATAAGACAAAATCCAAAAAACAAACAAATTAAAAAACAAAACTTCATCAGGCTTGGTGGTAGTGGTGCACGCCTTTAATCCCAGCACTCCCCTGGTCTACACAGATAGTTCTAGGATAGCCAAGCTACACAAAGAAACCCTCCCCCCACAAAAAAAATTCATCAGGCAAATTCAGCATGTGAGTGTGGTGATTTGGATAAGGATGGCCCCCACATGCTCAAATATTTGAATGCCTAGTCACGGGGGAGTGGAACTGTTTGAAAAAATTACAAGGATTAGGAGGTGCATCCTTGTTGGAGGGAGTTGTCACGTGTCTTTTCACAGCACCAGAACAATGAGTGAGACATGGGATGAGTAAGAATGGCTACAGAGGTGACTGGTTTGAACTTTTATAGAAAGTTAACATGGGGGTGCTGGGGACGGAACCCAGGTCCTCTGGAAGAGCAGCCAATGCTCTTAACCATTGAGCCATCTCTCCTGCCCTTGACACTGGGTCTTATGTAGCTGAGGTCAGCTTCAAACTCTGCTACAAAACTGAAGATGACCTTGAACTCCTCCGTGCTGGGAGTATGAACATGTGTGTCACACACATGTTAAAGTATTTTTGAGCCAGGCTTGTCTGGCGCATGTCTTTAATCCCAGCGCTCAGGAGGCAGAGGCAGGTGGATCTCTGCGTATTAGAGGCCAGCCTGGTCTATAGAGAGACACCCTGTCTCAAAAATAGTATTTTTTTAAAGATTTTTCATACAAATGTACATTGTATATTCAAGCAGATTCCTTCCCACATGTGGTTTTAGGAGGGGCTCACATTGAGCCCCGAGTTTCACGAATCCTAGGCCAGTACTATCAACTGAGTTACACTAGCTCGGCAGAAACAGCTTACAACTATTTCTTGTGTTCATATATACGGTGTGTGTGTGTGCGCGCGCACGCGCTTGCTTGCACATGCGCTGCTAAGAAGACAGCTCTGTGGAGTTGATGATCTGCTTCTACCTTTACTTGTGTTCCAGGGACTGAAACCTGGTCACAAGGCCTCTACACTGAGTCAGCCTTCTGGCCCCCAGCAGAGGGTTCTGTTGTTGTTGTTAAGTTAATTTTCATCAGGGGATGGCAGAACACGCCCTTAATCCCAGCACTTGGGAGACTGAGGCAGGATGATCTCCGTGAGTTTGAGACCTGTATATGAGTTCCAGGACAGCCACATAGTAAGGTCCTGTCTTTTATTTAAAACAAAAATAAAAAACCTTCCTTTCCTTTTCCCTTTTTCTGAGATGGGATCACATGTATCCCAGGAAGGTCACAAAAGCACAGTGTAGTCCCAGGGCAGACGCCAGCTCGCAGTTCTTCTGCCTGTACCTCACTACAATAACAAGCGAGGCCACCACGCCTTGACTATTGTCGTTAACATTTTCTCCTGCTCTCTCTTTCTTGAGACACTTCTATTATTCTTACTGTGTTGGTTAAACTGGCCTTAAACTACTTGGCAAGATTCGAAAAAAAGCCATTTGATTGGAATTGTAAATTTCGGAATTGAGCACACACACAGACACATTTTTTTTTTTTTTCCGAGACAGGGTTTCTCTGGAAACTCACTCTGTGGACCAGGCTGGCCTCAAACTCAGAGATCTGCCTGCCTCTGCCTCCCGAGTGCTGGGATTCTAGGTATGTGCCATCACTGCCCGGCCACAATTTTTAATATTGTAAGTAGCCAGAGTTCTTTTCTTTCCTTGACAATTTAAGGCTTTTTCATAGTTTATTATACCATTTTTTTCATTTAAGTGTGTCAGCACTATATAAAGATTGATTCATTTTATGTGTGTGAGTGTTTGACTTCATGTGCGTCGTCTGTGTACCATGTGTGTGCCTAGGGCCCGGGGAAATGAAAAGGTGTCAGCTCTCCTGGAAGGAGTTACAGATGGCTGTAAGCAGCCAAGTGGTACCGACCTGAAAGCAGGTCCTCCACAAGAGCAAGAACTGCTGAGCCATCATTCCAGCCCCCACAAAGAGCTGCTTAATAAAGTTTATAGTAACAGATACGTTTTCTCTTGAGCTTGCAAAAGCCAGAAAAAGGGGGTGGGACTTGAAAAAGTCTAGAAAGACACAGTAAACCAACACCTCAACCTTGGATTCAACTCTAATTGAAAACGGAAATTGCTATGAGCAACAATTTTGGTAACAACTGATCAAATTTTAATTAAGATTACAATTAGATTGCATGATGAAATTCATTAATTTCCTTTTTTTTTTTTTTTTTTTGAGATAAGGTCTCACTATGTAGCTCTGGCTGTCCTGGAACTCTCTCTGTAGACCAGGCTGGCCCTGAACTCACAGAGAGCAGCCTGCCCCGGCCTCTTGATGCTGGGATGAAAGGTGGGTGCCACCACGCCTGGTGTAATTTGTTTATTTTCTTAGCCTTAAGAGGAACAGCTGTCACCTGGTGCTAGTTCAGTCAGTCCAGGGGTGTTCTCCCGCCGCGTCTGCACTGGCCCCTTCCATCTCCTTCCTGAGCCTCCCAGCACACTCAGCTCAGAGCCAGCCAGCGTACCCCCTTCCCTTCAGTTGGACTCCTTTTTTATTGAGATGGGTCTTACTACGCTGCCCAGCCTGGTTCAAGAAAGATCTCAAGAGATCTTTCTGCCTAAGCCTCTCAAGTAGCTGGACCGTAGGCATCTACAACTGTACGGATAGACTGCCTACCATAAGTGGCAAAGGCTTTGCCTCCCATACACTGGCTACATTCTTGCTGCTCAGAGGTTCCTGCTAGCCTCCTGACCCTGCCACTTACTAATCGTGCCTGGGTATGATACTTTCCTTTTCCGATCAGTTCCTCACCTATAAAGGGACTGCTGGGAAAATGAGATAATAGGTATAAACGCACAGACAGCTATAGAGAAGGTCCAGGACAGCAGGGACAAAGCAAATGTTAACTGAATTAAAGGTGACGGTCATACGCCACTGCACAGTCACTGTACTATCGGGTAGCTTTGGACAACTGTTTATTTTTATTTTTATTGAGACAGTCTTTCTATGTGATCCTGGGGCTTACTATACAGACCAGGCTGGCTTCCAACTCAGAGATCCTTCTGCCTCTGGCTCCTGAGTGCTGGGATTAAATGTGTGCCACCATGCCTGGCCTTGTTATTGGTTTTTTGTTTGTTTGTTTGTTTTGAGATAGAGGTTCACTCTGTAACCCAGGCTAGTCCTGAGCTCATAGCAGTCTTCTTGCCTCAACTTCCCACTATACCCAGCGTAGACAAGTTCCCTTAGAGGATGTTTTTGAGGTAGGGTCTTACTATGTAGCCCTAGCTGCCTTGGAACTTAGAGATATTCATCTTCAAGTACTGATATTAATTAAAGGCATTCATCACCATGCCTGGCTTTCTTAGAAGCTTTGTTAGCCAGATGTAACTAACAGCCAATGTCAGGATCCTTCTCCAAGGTATAGCAGGGCAGAGACTCTTATATAAAAAGAACTGGTCAAAATGCAGGGTTCTGGAGTGCTCTCCTAGCTGATACATCTACTTAAGGCTCAGGGACCACGGTGCAAAAAGGGACAGAGAGATTGTTTGAGCCAGAGGAACAGGAAGTTGGTTTTTTGAGACAGCGTCTCTCTGTGTAGCCCTGGCTGTCCTGGAACTCACTCTGTAGACCAGGCTGGCCTCAAACTCACAGAGATCCCCCTGCCTCTGCCCCGAGTGCTGGGATTAAAGGCTTGAGCTGCCACCACCACCTGGCCAGGAACTGGAAGTCTGATGTGAAATTGTGTCTCCTAGAAATGTCTGAGAAGCTACTTGAGGTTCCCATCTCAGAACTACCATCTGCCACCTACCTGATCTTGGGCTCTTTGTCTCTTTGTCTCTCATTTGTGAAATGGTACCATGGTCATAAGCCTTCAGAGTGGCTGTGTAGGTTAAATGGTTCTGAGCGGCTGTGAGGCATCCAGCAGGGATACACTAGAAGCAAGAGCTTCCTTCTCACCTTCCCACCTCCTGACTTAAAGCTCTTGTGTAAGTGTCCTTCTCTTTCATCAGACTGTGAAGTCCTTGAGATTGAGACAGGGTCCCATTCCCTCTCGGTACACTCAGCATCCAGGCCAAAGGCTAGGCAGAGTAGGCCTTCAGCAAATGTTTTCAAGTTGAAAACGGTGCATGAGTGTCAAGAACCGTGAGCCAAGGTGACAAAGGTACAACAAAGTACCAAGGTCCCATGTCATCAAACCTGTCCTTCTCCAGTCTGCCGCAGTGAAAGGCTGGTGCAGGCATATTTGTACCCAACTGCAGGCCTGGGCTGTTACACCCTCACAATGGTATGTGTGCCACCTCAGGGCATGGGAGCACCAGAACACACCCTCCTGTCTACTGCCAATATCCTGCTTTTGTTCACTGCAAGTAGCTCTTGCCAGGCAAGGGAACAGGCAGAGAAACAAGTGTAGGCATGCAGCAGACAGGCACACCAACCCGCTGGGAAGCACACCTGGCTGGAGAGCGACATCACCAACGCACATGTCATGTGTCAGTGAATGCCTCTGCTGAGTACAGCCAGATATTGCCACAGGTGCCCGTGAAGTACAGGACGGTGAGCAGCTGACAGAGCTGACAGCTCTGTTTTTGCCAAAGAACACAGCAAGACTCTCCGGCCACTGGAGACTTCCAAGTGCTAGCTTAGGTATGTACAATATCTGTTATTAGTTGCTCAACATGCAAGTGATGGAGCTGGGACCTGAATCTGTGTGTACTTGGCTAGGAAGCCATCTCCACTGCAGCTTACCTCAGAGACACGGTATGTCTTAACTGCCAGGCTTCAGGATTCCTGTCTCCAACAACAAGGAGACTGGAACCATGACCGCTGACGTCTGAGTGTTAGCCTTTTATGATGCTTTCCTTTAGCTCAAACAGGTAGTGTAACTGGTATCATTACTTTTCTTCATTCATTTACCCAGTGTTCTGTTCTCCAATTGTAGTGTTTGTTAAAGAATCCAAAATACACCGTGGAAAGGAGGCACCATTCAAAGATGTCCCATCTCAGAGTCTCATAAGCCATGGCTTTTTCTCCCCTGAGCTTTCAATTTTTGAACGCTTCAAGTAGTCAGTCTCTGGCTGCAGACCCCAAAGCACCCAGCTAGGAGGCAATAGGGGTGGGTCAGAAACCAGGGCCTCCTGAGGATCCAGGGTTTACAGAGCTAAAAACCTCAGAGAGACACACAGGAGGCCACAGACAGAAGCTGTACCTAAGGACAGCCTTTGAACAGCTCTTCTAATATGCTGCAAAGGGTGAATGAGAACGTGGAGGTACTTCACTAGGACCCGAATCTGCAGGGAAAGCATCAATGATCAGCTAGATTTTCACAGGCAGCTGCCACCTTTCACTGAAGCCAGTTACTTAATGACTCTCGTGGAGCTATGAAAATTAACAACAGGTGAAATGCCCCATGTGATGCTCACAGCAGGTGCCCAGGAAGTGTTCACTTCCTTCCTTCTCCAATTTGAGAACAGCAAGGGCAAATGGAGGTGGATCCTCTTCCCTTCCATGCCCAGGGAGTACGGATCTGCTTACCTAGAACTAAGCAGGCTTCTCAGGAGAAAAGGAAGGTCCTGAAATGAATTTTCTACAGAGCCTTAGCAATCAGGGCCTCATTACTGTGCATCTATAATACATAAGGTCCAACCAGCCAGATAAGTGCTGGGAGAAGCCAAAGGCTACAGGCCCCACCTTCACACACATCCACATCATGTTTACAGGTAAGCTCTCAACCCCATGGAGTCAGGGAACTGAAGAGCCATCATTTGGGGGGATTTATACATACTAAAGCACAGCCCTCCCATGTCCTGGGCAAGGCTGACTTGGGTGCTCTCTAATCTCTGGAGAAGCAGCTCTGGCTGCTGCTGTCAGCCTCTTGTTTCTGAGTTCGGACTAGGCTGAGAAACAGAAAAAGAAGCTACATAAGGCCGGGCGTTGGTGGCGCACGCCTTTAATCCCAGCACTCGGGAGGCAGAGGCAGGCGGATCTCTGTGAGTTCGAGGCCAGCCTGGGCTACCAAGTGAGTTCCAGGAAAAGGGGCAAAGCTACTCAGAGAAACCCTGTCTCGAAAAACCAAAAAAAAAAAAGAAGCTACATAACCTGAGGCTACCATGAAGTAGGGGTGCCAACTGTCCTCCAGGGCCCACAAGGGCAGGTATGAGCAGGGGCTAGAGATTTGGATCCACCACCACACAGCCCTCTGTGGCTTCTCCCTGTACATCCTATGGATTGAAATTGTCTGCAAACACACCACCACTCTTGTGGAGCGTGTTGTTACCCAGTTTTTACAGAAACTACCAGACATGCACCAAGCTTCTGCTCAGCCACAGCACGCGCTGATGCAGCTCCTGTCAACGCCAGGGGGCTGGCGGTTCAAGTAGTTTGTGTAGCTTCACAGAGGGCTTCCTCTGTCCGGGAGGGGGAAAGTAAAGAAGTTTGTCTGCCTTCGAGTAGCCAAACAAGTTACAGTTGGGAACCATTCACCTGATCCAAGCCCTTCGGTTTTCAGATAGTCTCAGAAGGCTGAAGGAGGCTGCCAAAGCTTACTGCTAAGTTGAGCAAATTTTCTTTTTAGACATGGGTTGTTTTAGAATGCAAAGATGTGTTTTCTACAAGAGCTAATGTACAAACCAAGCTCATTAAATCAATGTTGGACATTAAGGGGAAGTCTCTAATAGGGAATTCCTTTAAAGACGGGGTCGGGGGGCACCCGTCACTCCCTCGACGGAGGAACATAACTCAGTGACAAGAGCTCCTACTGATAAGTGTGTGTGACACTGCGGCTTCACCAGCACTAGACAGAAAGACCACTCCCTGATTTACATCTTCCGTAAATGTCAATCTGAGGCGTTTCCTTACCTGGGAGGGCCTAAGAGTGGGCCATGCCACTCATACGAGTGCCAGGCAAGGAAGACGATGTGCTGCTCTCTGCAAAAGCAAGGCCTGCCAGGCAGAGGGGTGTACAGCATGTACAGAAATGACATCCTTCATTCCCGTCTCCCTCTTTCTCCATCACATGGTCACGCCTGATCATGTCCCATGGAATCTGGTTGCGTCACCTTCTTTGCAACCACAGCCCTAGAACTCGTACGGACTTTACTCCTCCGGAGGCCCGAGGGTCAAGGACTTAACTTGTTTGACACAATGCAGGAAGGGCTCTGGTTCAGGAGCTCAGGAAGTCTCATCCCCGCATTCTGCGTAGGAATGAGCAAACAGGCCTGGGGAGGGGACAGGCACTGGGACATAGAGGAACACGCGATGAAGGAGGGGGCTGATGGGCGGCAGCTTTATGACCAGGTAGTGATTTAGCCTGAAAGCTTGGAAAGCAGAGAGACCAGGCAATCCCGCCCCCGGGGCACAAAGCCCCATGCGCTGGCTCTCCCTTCAGCAGTAGCTTCAGGAATGTGGCCTCTCATTTAGGAGAGGGCAGAGGGTCTACTGCGAGCCAGTGCCCTTTTGATTCCAGCTGGGCAAACAGAGCCTGGGGAATGGAGGTGAGGTCATCAGGTTTCCCAGAGGCTGGGGTAGAACAAGACAAAGGACTGTTGGACCTGGGAGGCCTGGGGACCTAGCTCTCAAAAGTTCATTACCTGATCCAGCTCCAGCTCCAGAGAAGCCTCATGACCACAAAGATGAAAAGGGCACACTGTTCCCAGTCGCTAAAGGAACAACCCTTCCCCCCAGTCTCCTTTCCAGGATTTAGAGAAGCAAGGACCTGAACAAGCGGTTACTTTAACACTTGGGCAAAATCTATCTCCTAAACTCAAGATCAACTTCTTTCCACAAGTCAGAAACAACAAAAATCAAAACCAACGACCTCTTCAATAAACCTGGCAAAAACATCCCTTTTCTGCTCTGTTGGGGGAAAAGCAAACCTGACAACAGATATGTGAAGGAGAGGTGGACAGAGGGAGCTGCAGGCCCCCCGGCCCCCCAAAGATGAGAAACTCCAAAACCAAAACAAGCCAGGTAAGGAGACCTTGCGTGTTGCTGCTGTTGAGAGCCTGGCAGCTTCATCAGTCAAATGGGGCTACACAGTCTCTCAGGCTTGACGGACCAAAGGGTAAAGAAAGTGCCTGGCAGGATCTGCTGTGCTCAATATCGAGACCAGCCCCTCTCCAGACTGTGTGCTTCCCAACACTCCACAAGGGCCCAGTCATTCACTGAAACCTCGTGGTAGCTGTTCTTCTGCCCAGGGACAGTCACAGATTACTATCCTAGTAGTGAGATCTGGCCACCAAGCTGGGTTGGGGAAAGCTGGAAGAGAAAGTTAAGCAGGAATACCGGTGGAGGGGAGGCAGCCCTCAGAAAAACAGGTTTCTCCCAAAGAATAAAAACAAGCCCCACCCCAGGCAGGAATGGCTCCATTCAGAAGGGACCCAGAGGGCCAGAAACCCCCCAGGGAGTTTCTCTTGAAGGTGGGGTGGGGCAGGGAGCAAAGACAGACAGGTCAGAGGAAGAAAGTTTCATACCTCCTCATGAAAGGCCCCACAGAGAGCCCCTACAGATACTCAGACCTGGGGGCTGACCCAGAAACTCCACTCATGTGGGAGCTAAGAAACCATTCAAGGCCAGGGCAAATGTGCTTGCCATTACGAGAACATGTATACAGTGCCTACTGTGTACCAGGCTACCCACACCCAGGCCTTGCCAGCTTTCAGTTTGGCAAAACCTGCCCATCCTGCTTGTTGGGACAAATTCCTGGGCAGGCCGCACGGCCTGTAGGTAAGACATGTGAGGGTTACAGAATGGCAACCCATTTGTGCCTTCATCAGAAACAGTAACACCAAGGTGTGTTAGCAAGGGGAGCCCGGGCTCCCTCCCAGCTTCCTTCACCCCCCGGTTTTGAGGACATCGGAGTGCCCGTGTCCAGGCCGCTTCTGCTCCGGTATAAACTCTTCTGGCAAAACCAGGGACAAGTGAAGTCAGAGGAGAACGAGGAGGACCTCGGCCTTCCCCCTCAGGAGCAGGGGCCAGGGGAGGGGATGAGGAGGAGGACTTGGAGAGCAACTCACCTAAAGGGGTCTCTGGAGGTGAAGTAAGCCGGGACAGACAAGTAACTCCCCATCTTCTTCCCACACCAGATAAACAGGCTCAGCTGCAAGCCCGTCTGGGAGTGCCTCAGGCTGGCTGCAGACGGCCACCATGACAGGCGGGGTTCCCGGCACCTCTGCTTGGAGCCGGCCGCCCGGTGCTCACCTCTGCCTCCGGAGCAGCAGGAGAGAGAGGACTCCAGGCCCCTGGCTCCCGGGCAGCTTCCCGCAGGGGCACATGGCTCGTGCGTCTTCTCCCTAGTGATCGGGGGCTCCGTAGCCCCTCGGGGCTGCGGGAGAAGCGCCTCTCTTCGGGGGCTGTAGACACACAGGCAGTCGGGGGAAGGGGCCGGGGACTAGCTAAAA
>CABHPR010114453.1:0-15564 GCA_902168415.1 Peromyscus melanophrys | reverse complement strand
AAAGGAAAACCCTTGCAAAAATGTAGCAATCTCCTCTGGCTCAGGAGAAAAGTGTTACTTTTTCAGCTCCCCCTTGCTCTGTCCACTGAGGGGTGTCTCGAAAAGATCTTCTCTTCAGCTCTTCCTTGCTCTGTCCACTCAGGGAGGTCTCAGCAAGGTTCTTCTCTATGCCAGTGAATGAAGAACTTCACACCCAAAACTCTTTTGAGAAAGAGATTTATTTGGGAAGGAGGAGTCCAGGAGAGTAGCTGCCTCTACCAGGGTGGAGAGAACAGCCCACACCTGACCAGGCAGGGCAGTTTATATATAGGATGTCTTGGGGGCAGAGTCAACCAGTGATTGGTTAGTTTTTTTTTTTCTGCCCAGGGATTAGCCAGTTTTGTGGGCTAGGAACAGAGATGGCCCTGATTTCAAAACCAAACTGTGTTTCTTTCACTGTCCTTTCTTGGCTTTTAGACATTGCTTCTAAGACCAAGGCACATTTCTTTCACTGACTCTGATTCTAGGGACCAAGAGTGTTACTTTGGTACTAGTTTCAGAGTCAGGGCATGTTTCCTTGGTTCTGGGTTTGGGGATAAAGTGTTCCTTTCTCTGGCTCAGGTCTCAAACCCAGGCTGTGTTTCTTTCCCTGGTCCTGGGCCCCAGGGTGCTACTTTCCTGCTCTGTGATTGGTTGGTTTCAAAGTCAATTGGCCAGGGGCAGAGATGGCTCTGATCTCACTGAGCCCAGGGTCAGGGTGCTACTCTACGATTGGTTGGTTTCACAAGTCAGCTGGCCAGGGGCAGAGATGGCTCTGATCTGAGCCAAACAGTGTTTTTTTCCCTGGCCTTACTTAAACTTTTTGACACTAATTCTAAGACCAGGGCACATTTCTTTTACTGACTCTGATTCTAGGGACCAAGAGTGTTTCTTTGGTACTGGTTTCAGAGTCAGGGAATGTTTTCTTTGTTCTGGGTTTGGGGATAAAGTGTTCCTTTCTCTGGCTCAGGTCCCAAACCCAGACTGTGTTCCTTTCCTTGGTCCTGGGCCCCAGGGACAGGGTGCTACTGTCCTGCTCTGTGATTGGTTGGTTTCACAAGTCAGTTGGCCAGGGGCAGAGATGGCTCTGATTGAGCCAAACTGTGTTTCTTTCACTGACCTTATCTGAGCCATCTTTTCCTAGTGCTAGGCTCCAGGTTCAAGGTGGGTTTCTTTAGCTAGTCCCTTTCCCCTACAACCTGCCCAAAGGTGACACCCCCTACCCAGCAGTCTAAGCCTTCCTCTATCATTTAAAAATCATGAAACTGCCTCCACAGACGTACCCACAGGCCAATATGATAGAGGCAATTCCTTAAGTAAGATTCCCTCTTCCCAGATATGTAATGATTAGCAATCACAAGTCCACTCATTGTCAACTTGACACACAAACACATCACTATTAAACCATAACTGTTCCTTTCTGTTTGTCCCCAAGATCTCACATTAATATCATCATAACATTAAAATGTACAGCTTTACAAGTTCCATAGTCTTTTAAAATTATAAGCCTTTAAGTCTCTTTCAAATATCCCCAGTCTCTGAATTGTGAGGGCTTCCATAAAAATCAAGAAAAATTACATATTTTTTTTAACTCCAAGAGGGAAGAACCTAGGCCACAGTTAAAAACAGATCAAAGAAAATATATGTTGTGTGAATGACTCAATTATTCAGCATTTAGGATTCACTAACCATTTACTGGGCTCCAAACTCTGCCATGCATAGCAGCCTTAGGCAAGAACAGGAGCTAAAGGAAGCAGCTGAAGCAGAGACTGTGGGTGAATGCTGCTTACTAGCTTGCTCACTCCAGCTTATGCTCAGGACCACCTGCCCAGGAATGGCACATCCCACAGTGAGCTAGGCTCTCCTCCAGCAAGTAGCAATCAATAAAATACTCCACAGACCAATCTGACAGTGGTGATTCCTCAGTTGAGTTTCCCTCCTCCCAGGTGAGTCAAGTGATAATCAAGATTAGCTGTCACAATCAGTTTCCTATCTTTCTAAGTTTTCAAACGAAATGAAAATATTTGATAATTTCTCCCAGTGCTTCAAGTATATCAAAGAAATTATTAATTTCTTTCTTTCTGTTGACCTCCATTCTTTGCTTTATACAAACTTAACTGCTATTTGGACTTGATGCATAATACATCAAGGGCATTTCTTCCATGTTGATTTTTTTTTTCATCTTGAATCTTAGATCTCATTTCTTGAGGATGCACAGAAGAGAAAGGAAGGGAATAGGATATGGGGTAGGAAAGAGAAGTGAACACTCTAGTGCCACCACTGAAACAAACGAGTAAATGGTTTCGCCTCCCCAACAATACCGAGGCAATTCTACAAGACTCTCGAGAAGGTCCTACACCACTGTACCCGGTGGTGGTCTGCTCCATTGAGTGCTGTTAAGCTGGCTTTCCCTGCTGCCCGTTTTGTGCCCTTGACTCCTCACACCTCCTTCATCAGCGTCTGATGAATGCAAATTCCATGTATGCAAATCTTTGTCTCAGACCATGCCCAGACTAAAACCTGCACTGCTTCCCTGTGAACAAAAAGGACACCACAAAGGGAAAATGTACCCTTTCCTGTCTGCTTCGGGAAGTGCTTCACCCACTTCGAAACCCTGTGTTCTGTCTGGCCCATGTGTCCTCCCTCTTGGTAGAACATGAGCCTGATGCCTACTTTTAAGAATTATTGGACATACCAGAATCATTATCCTAAGAGGAGTTTGGGGGTGCCGAATGTAAAGAATCCAGGGTAAGACAGAGGGAAAACTATTCTCATGAGAAATGTCTTATCAGAGGAGTGGTCCATTAGTTCATCCTGAAAAATCAACACACATCTAATGAGTCATTGGTGAAAATCTAGAGAAAACACAAGCATGAGCAAAACCTTGACCACAGAATCAACAGGTCACTAAGAGGCAAACCGATTGGTCTCAGCTTTATCCGCACACTCAGTGTTTGCTGAAAGGAAAAGCTAACCACAGAAAGAACTTGGTATAAAGATACAGAGGATGGAGAGGAGACACAGGGATGTCCAAAGAGAAATTTATTTAGGAATTGGGAATATGATTTTATAATAATATAATCATGAAACATTATGTGATCTGGATGTCTGCATCCAATCAAAATAGAATAGCAAGAAACAGATTTACCGTTCACTTTAAAAAATTGTCTGAGACAGTTACCTAGAGCAACAGTAGTCAAGATGTTGTACAGAGACTAACAGTGATCAGTTGGAGATGGAAAACAATGATGTAATCCCTAATGTATCCCAGCTTATTGTTTTTTTTAAAGGTCTCTAAATAAAAACTACAAAACTCCCTGGCTTTTAGTTCATCTATCTTTATATATAAACATATGTATATATGTACTATGTGCTTGTTTTTATATTGTTTACATGATATTAAATTGGCTTATGAATGAATGTTCATATAAATTAAAATTGTTAAAATAGTCCAAATTCATTTTATTTATAACAGAGATTTTAAAGCAAAAAGTCCTGATTAAATTAAAAATATTTAAATTATCTTAGAAAATATAATTTTGAAGATATCCAAGATGGAAAAAAAACGATGGCAGAGCAGAGCAGTGTGCAACAGAGAAACTAGAGATGCAGCAGCAGCAGCGGCAGGTTTGGGAGTGCAGCTGTGGTGGACAAAGGAGCATGTCTTAGTGGAGCAGAGCCGGTCCTCGGGCCACCACCATACCCACCTCGCCCTGTCGCCCCTGCCAAGACAGTGCTACCATTCAGCTTGCAGGCCTGGCCCGAGGCATGGAGCCATATCTGCTGCTGCTGCCATTGCTGGCCCTGCTGTGGGGAGGAGAGCATGGCCGAGGTGCTGCTCTTGGACTGCAAACAAAATGGATGCTGCCAGGGTACTGGCAGGGTGGCTGGTGCTGAGGGCAAGGTGGTATACTGCAACCTGGAGCTCGCGAAGTTTCTGCTCCCAGACGTGCCGCCCAACCGCATGATCAAGACTCTGAGTGGCAACAAGATGAAGAACGGTCATTTTCTGGGTTAAGTTTCCTTGGAAGACTTCCGCGGTCCATGCTGCCGCCAGAAATCGTGCTGATGCCCACGATCTGTGCTGCCACTGGAGACCATGTTGATGCCCATGACTTATGTACAGCCAGAGACCATGTTGATGTCTGTGACTCATACTGCCACTAAAAATCAGGTTGATGTCCGTGATCCTGCCTCTAGTCGCAATGGGCAGGTGGGCATGGAGGCATCTTTTGCAGTAGTACCGGTTACTAACTCAGAATGAAAGATATTGAAGGCTGCTGTGGCAACCCCTTCTCCCTCCCCCCCAAAAAGAAATAGTACAGACGTGAAGCTATTGAAGAGAGTCCTTATAAATTGTGATAGAGATGCTTAAGTGTAGCTCTTCACAGTTGATGGGTTCAGCACCCCCATCCCCCCACCCTCCCTCCCCCAGGGAAGGAGTTGGGGGGCATCTCCTTAAGTAGCTGGCCACCAGGCTCCAATGGGTATATGGACAACACAAATTGGACTTGGTTTGCTTTTTTTGGCGGGGGGAGGTGCATGGGTAGGAGGGTGGACCTGGGAGGAATGGGAGGTAAGTGTGATCGGAGTATATTACATGAAGTTCCCAAATTATTAATAGAAACACACTATGTTGAGGGGGGAAATAGAATTTCTAGATTGTAATGGGGCAAGACAATGCAGAGGGTCCTCATCTTGTAATCTTGCTGAGGTCATTCCAGGTTTAACTAGAATCTGATGTCCTTGATGGAGAATGCCATGGTAAACTACCCAGATCTATTGTAGGACCCAAAGATCAGGATGTCCTAGCTAACTTATCTTAGCCTCTGTTAAAACTGGTTACTTCAAACTGCTTATCCCCACTCCCAACTCCCTGCCCCATCTGAGCAAGATGCCTGGCTGAGGTCTCTGCCCTTAAAATCCCAAGTTCTCTGCTGTGGAATGGGTCTTTCTGTATGGTGTGAATATGTGTTGCTACCATTGGTTAATAAAGAAGCTGCCCTGGCCTATGGCAAGACAGGTTACAGCAAGGTGAGAAATTCAAGAGAAATACAGGGAGAATAAAGGTGGAGTTGGGCAGATGCCATCCAGCTGCCCACAGAACAAAATGCCAGCAGACCAGTAACGCCATGGCCAATTGGCAAAATATAGATTAATAGAAATGGGTTAATTTAAGATGTCAGAGCTAGCTAGCAATAAGCCTGAGCCATAGGCCAAACAGTTTGTAATTAATATTAAGCCTCTGAGTGTTTATTTTACAAAAACAGCTGCTGCCTTGGTGGGTCTGGGAGGGACCAAGAAACTTCAGTCTACAGTTCTGGACACTGGGGGCCAAACCTAGGTCCCTGAACACTTGGGTGTGATCCCAGCCAGCTGCAATAAAAAACGTTCACCTATACACTGTGCCTGAGTGGTCATCTCTGATGAGCTGCCTATAACAAGATCATAGCTCAAGAAGGGTGACTTGAAAACCAATGGGTTATCTGACTTAAGGTTGCAGTTTCTAGGGACCCTACTCTTCCCCTTCAGTTATGCTCAACAGTTCTTATAGCATAGGTCTGAGTTAACCTGTGTTCTTTTTGCCAACATTGTCTGACTTAGCTCTCTGCTGGCCTTGCCAATTTATCTCCAGAAAATAGTATATATAATGTTGTACTTCTCACCAAACTTGCTTTGCTTAAGTCATCAGCATAAGCCCCTCAAGCCACATGAGTGGCCAGGCCCCTCCCCTGAAGACCTCCAACTGCCAAGTTCCATTCACAGAACACTCTAACTGCCCTAACTGCTGGACCTAGCGCCACCCCCCCCCCATCCTACAGAGCTCAAAGCCCACTCACTGGGCATGGAATCCCACCAATCTCCATCTTGGAAAATGTCACCCTGAATAGTTCCACTCCCCCTCCCCAAGAAACTCTATACAAGCCCTGTATCCTGTTCAGTTTTCTGCTGTTTCTCTCTTGAGCAGAGGCAGCCAGCCTCCTGTATTTTTTTTCCCTCCCAATAAATCTCTTGTGTGAGGTTTGTTGTGTGGTGTGACTTTAGATACCTTTCCATCTGAACACATTCGGTGCCGAAACCTGGGATAGGCTCTCCTAGTACCTGCATTTCCCCTCAGGGACCCAAGCTGCACTGGGACCCTATCCCTCATCTCCACTCCACCCTCAATGGACTCACCTTCCAGCTTACTGAGTGCCCAACACCCCATCCACCAGCAGCAATTAGGGAAGCTTCCCTTTTGGTCTGTGTAAACATTTCCTTGAGTCTGAGGAAGTGACTGTTGAATGTCCGGCACCCTCTGGTACTCTTGGAGGTAGAAGTACCCCCTACCACAGTCATAAGGCTACACCTGGCCCTCTTCACCTGACCCCATCCCCCTACCTTAGAGCTGCAATCCTGCAGTTTCCTTAGGCCAAACCAGGCTACTGCGCCCCTTCCCACCCTCTTCTCCCATCTTCCCTTCAGAACTGCCAGTCCTGGAGCAGAGCAGAGTACAGAAAAGGTTTCTGCCATAGCAGAACTGTGAAACTTTCTTGCTGGGGAAATCCTCCCCTGCCAGAGTAGAGTTGTTACATTTGCATTAGGGAAACCTTTCCTGGAGCAGAACTCTAACACCTTGCTAGGGAACAGAACTCTAACACTTATTTCTGTTGGGAAAGCCTTCCTTTCAGAGTTGCCTGTAACCCCACAGCTCTTCTAGGCCCTTGTGGCTTTTGTGACTCCATTCTCCACCCCTTCCCTGTGGATGAGAAACAACCCCCCTCCCTTAGAGCTCAGTTTTTGGCCTTAACTTCTCATCTCTATGAAAGTCCTGGTACTAGTCACCAAGTCTCTACTCTGGCTTAGTCAGGCTAAGTGCCTGACCCCCACTGAGTGTGGTGGCAACCCACTGAATGGCTTGGTCCTCATTTGGTCCTCCCTGAGTTCTGGGGATGCCCACGACTACAAGCTGCAGTGACATTTTCCTTCTCTCTCATCCATGGGAATGTGTCTTCCATACTCTCTCGTTCCCCCTTGGGATGCTTTTGAGAAAACCTCCAGCCTCTATACCTGGCACCCAAAATGAAGTGCCCTAAATTTATTCACTTTTGCAATCAAATTTGGCTTCAGTATCCCTTGGATAATCAATATTATTTGGGACCCTTATAAATACTGTGAGTGATCAGGGAAATGGAAAGAGATTCCCCATTCCCTATTTATCTTTTCTTGGCTCCAAGCCCTGTTTGTTTTTGTCCAATCCCCTTCATACACACACACACACACACACACACACACACACACACACACACACACACACTTTGTAAATGTCTTGTCCTTTAAGTTACCATTGATGGGAGGGGGGGCAAAGGAGTAGGCCAGCTGCAACATGCACACACCCTGCACACACTCTTTATTGGCTGGTGCTTCTCTCTGTTCCCTCCTGCAGCATCCTCTGTCTATAGCCAGGACTCAAAAATTTCCTGTCTCTAAGTCTTCTTTGTTCTCAGCTTACCAGATTCAGTTTTACAGGGATTCAGGTATCTTTTAGGTATGAGTGGCATTAGACTGTTGTTTTATGCTGTCCCAATTATTTTAAAATCTGGCTCTGGCCAGGCGGTGGTGGCACACGCCTTTAATCCCAGCACTTGGGAGACAGAGCCAGGTGGATCTCTGTGAGTTCGAGACCAGCCTGGTCTATAGAGTGAGATCCAGGACAGGCACCAAAACTACACAGAGAAACCCTGTCCCCTCCCTGCCCAAAAAAAATCCGGCTCTGGAGTTAGGGTATGGCTCCCTCTCCTCTAGACCCAAGCATACTTGTTTAAATTATTCTTCCAAAATCTCTGATCCATATCAAATGACCCATCTGACTATGTGACAGAGAAAGGAGAGAAAAACAAAATAAAGGGACAGACTATTCCCAATAGGGACTATTGCTACTCATCTCACATTCTTTTGGTTTTGGTTTAACTCTCTAAAACTTTTGCTAAGGTATAAATCTTATCTCAAGATTTGTAAAACTATTGTGTAAACTTATTGTTCCTCAAGATTTGTAGGCACATTGGGTATGATTAAAACCCTGTAAAATCTGTAACAAAGGGGTGACTTTAAAGCTTACAACACCAGGCTTGATAGTTAAACATCTATACATAGGTAACCTTAAAGCAAACATGGGGCTTGCTGCCACCTTAGCTGCTGTCCCCCCACTGGGATGGAGGCAGCCACCGGGCTGACAGAAATCTTTGCTAGGGTTGGAAAGGAAGGATTTTGCCATGTCTCCCGTCTTGATTAAAAGTGACCACGAGACATAAGCCAACTAAGAAAAAAATAACTCCTGCTAGATGTGAGGCCCAAACCAGATGATTCTTCCACTATTTTAGATCATGCTAACGAGCCTCCCCCTTATTGGCCTCAACCCACAGTCCCTTCTCTTCCTCTCCAGCTTCCACAGTTTCCTTTTCTTCCTTCTCAGTTACAGGCTGCTCACCCAGTCAGGGCCAATGCCATCCCTGACCAGGACCCTGAATGGAATTACAATATCCCAGGGTGCACCCTTGCTAGGAGTCAATTTGCAACTTGCCTCCTGGCTGGTCTTCACAAAGCCACCTTTAAAGTGGTAAATTATGAAAAAATCCAAGAGGTCATCTAGAACAAACATGAAAACCCAACTCAATTCCTAGACCATCGTGCAAAGGCCCTCTTCAAATACCAATCTAGCTCCTGAGACCCAAGATGGAAAACAATTGCTGATGACCTATTTCTTCTCCCAGAGTCTCCCTGATACTGAGGCCAAATTTAAACATCTGGAGAGAGGACCCCTAACTCCACAGGCAGAAGCCTTGGCTGTGGCCTTCAAAGTGTACCATGGAAGAGATTAAAAAAAAAAAAGCCAGAAAACAAAAATACCTGATGCTAGTGAAGGCCCTTCAACTGGCTGTAGCAACTTCCCAGGCTCCCTGGGCTCCCAAAGCCTGAGAATCTCCACATCCTTGTTTCAAATGCAGTCAGGAGGGTCACCGAGCCTGGGCCTGTCTGAACCTTCATAAGTTACCCAGACCATGTTCAGGGTTCCATCAAGAAGGGCATTGGAGTGTTGACTGCACCCATGTCCCTTATGGCACAGAGACATCAAGCCTAGATGGCCCTTCAGCTGACCTCCTAGATATGGCCGTGGGTGACTGAGAAGGCCTGAGCTCCCTTGGCCTGACCACAGCCATCTCTCACTGGGAACCTCAGGGAGATATCACAGTATCAGAGTGATCTATCTTTCTCCTTTTGGACACTGGGGACACCTATTTAGTCTTGACAGAACTTCTTGTTCCCCTATTGTCAAGGTAGAGTGACAGCTTTACCAGCCTCATCAAATCCCACCAAATACATTACCCAGGCTCAGTACCCACTCTGTCTCTACAGCCTCAGGGAACTTAAGCCTCTTATCTCTGACCTCTTAAGAAAGAATCTTCTGTACCTCACTTCTTCCCTCTTTAGTAACCCTATACTCACAGTTTTAAAAACTGATGAAGGAACTGGCAAGATGGCTCAGTAGTTAAGAACACTGACTGCTCTTCAAGAGGACCTGGGTTCAATTCCCAGCACCCACATGACAGCTCACAACTGTCTGTAACTCCAGTTTCAGAGGATCCGACAGCCTCACACAGACATACATTCAGGCAAAACACCAATGCACATAAAATAAAAATAAATTATTTCAAAAAATGGAAACTACCTCTTGGTTTAGGATCTCTGACTATTAACCCAACAGTGGTTCTCCTTCACCCTGTAGTACCCAACCCCTATACTTTCCTCTCTGCCATCCCCTCAGAGACCTTCTATTTCTCTGTCCTAGACCTCAAGGATGCCTTCTTTTCCATTCCTCTCAATCCCTGATTACAAAATGTCTTTGCCTTTACTTGGACTGACCTGGATACTCGCCTTTCCACCCAACTCTCCTGGACTGTCCCCCCCCCCCCGGGGTTCTGGAACATCCCACATCTATTTGGTCAGGCTCTGGCCTCTGACTTATCCTCTCTGTCTCTTCCTAAATCCAAGCTTATGCAATGCATACACAATCTTCTCCTTGCAAATTAGCCCTGCCAACATCTCTACCTCATTAAACTTTCTGTCCAGCCGGGGATATATGGTCTTACCCCCTAAGGTCCAGCTGTCTACCCTTCAAGTTACTTATCTGGGATTAGCTATCACTCCAACCCACAAGGTCATTACCTTAGATAGAAAACGCTTAATTCTGTTGCTCACAATCCCCACCACCAAGGATAAAATTCTATCCTTCCTAAGGATGGGCAGCTTCTTATGCTTTTGGAATCCTTCCTTCTCTCTTCTCAACCACCCCCTATATGAGATGGCCCTTGGCCCCTCACACGAACCCCTTCTTGCACCCATTACTAAGCCATTTTGTAAACTTCAACAAGCCCTCCTCCAGGCTCCAGTCCTACTCTTAGTCTTATCTTCTGGACTTAACTCACCCCTTCTCTCTCCAGGTTACAGGAAAGGAGGGATATGCCCTCAGGGTCCTGGGTCACCAACTGGGACCTTCCTTTGTGCCTGTTGGATACTTAGAACATACTGTCCAATGATGGGCACCTTGTCTATGTGCTCTGACTGCAGCTGAACTTCTTATATGTGAATAAAAACGATTAATTTGGGTCACCCACTACCGTCTTCTCTTTTCACCACCTGCCCCATCCCCTAACATGCAAGGGTCTCCAAACACCCCTTCCTGAGTTCTCTCTCTTCGGGTAGCATTGGTAAAGGAACCTACACTTACCTTTCAGCCATGCCCACGTCTCACCATTTCAAACTGACTCAAGCTGCTGATATGACTCTCCTAAGGTATGTTTGGATCATTTGCATCTGCCGGCTTTTGCCACCCACCAAATTTGATTCTAGAGTCTGCCTCTTCAGCTACTTCTCTCTGCCTTAACTAACCATCCATTGTCGCAGAATATTTGTTTAACTATGTAAAGATATGTTGCTGTTTTGCCTTGCCTGCCTAAGGCACCTGATGGGTCTAATAAAAGGTGAACAGACAATAGCAAAGGGAGAGGTATAGGTGGGACTTCTGGGCAGGGAAAGTAAGTAGGAGGAAGAATTTAGGCTCAGAGGAAGAAAGAAAAAGAGATGCCAGAGAGATGCCAGGGGCAGCTGGTCAGACACAGAAGAGGCAGGAAAGTGGGACATAGAGAAAGAAAGGTAAAAAGCCCCAAGGCAAAAAGTAGATGCATAGAAACAGGTTAAATTAAGTTAAAAGAGCTAGTGGACAAGCCTAAGCTAAGGCTGACCATTCATAATTAATAATAAATCTCCATGTCTTTATTTGGGTGCTGGTTGGCAGCCCAAAGAAAATTCCAACTACAATGCATCTTTTGGGCTGGCCACCATTGGTCATGTCCCTTCCTTGCCCTTTGGGCTGACCACCACATGGGCGTACCCCTTTCTTGCCCTTTGGGCTGACCACCATGTGGGCACACTCCCTGAAACATCCTTCAAGGCCCCACCACTTGTGCAATTCTACTTACTAAGACACTTGCACTTCTCCAGCTGTTTTCACCTCTACCTGCTCTAACCACTTGTCTCTCCACTTCTGCTGAATAAGTGTCACTGTGGAGCTCTGTGCTTTGTTTGCTTTACTATGGAAGCCACATCAAGTGTGTCAGGAAGTTTCCTCTTACCCTACCAGGTCCCCATCATACAGAAAGGGACACCTTTCATCTGTGATTTGGGAAAGTTCTCTCTGACAAGTCTCTCAGTCCACTTAGGGACCTCCAGGTTTGAAATTCTTGTTACCATGACACTTAACCCCTCTGTTCCCTCATGGCTCCTCTCAGCTGCTTCCAGAACTTCCTCACCTCCCACTAGGAGCTACCTACATGCTCCAGGTTCTGAGACCTTTCCTTGGCCCCTTTCCCTCAGAGTTACCTGTTCTATATCTCCTAGTGCCCTCCTGGTCCTAGATGTTGTGAGTTACCTTACCTCCCAAAAGGAGCTGCTTCCTAAGTCCTGCAGCTTCCTTAAGCCCTGCTGGGCCTCTGTGACCTTATCCCTCCTCTCTCTCAGCTCCATCCTGGAAGTCTCCCAGCTTCTTTATGCCTTCCTGGGCTTCTCTCTTGCCTCTCAGCTCCCACTTGAAGCTTATGGGAACTCCCTCCAGTGGAGTTCATTTTGTGACCCTTCCTCTCTTCCTCCACAGACTCAGATTTTATTAAAGTCTGGCTCTGTTATTACAAACAGCTTGGCCTCGGGACATTACAGTGGCCTAAACTGGCATGCTCAGTTTTTAACTGTGGCAACTTCTGCCACTGCACAAACAAATGATCTGAAAATCTTTTGTAGTTAAACTTTCTCCCTCCTCCTCTATTCCTTCCTAACTACACCTGTCCAGGGTAGCTCTTACATATGGAGACCTCCCCACCTCTAACCACTAGCCTGTCCTAATAGGGTCACAAAATTGCTCTATATCAGGCTGTCAAAGGTCAATTCAGTTCTGTATAACTACCTTATCCATCCCTCCTTCACTGGGTACCTGTTTTCTCTATTTTTGTGTGATAATTCTTATCCTGAAAACAAAAATCATAAAAACAGGGTTTATGATTAAAGCTTCACCTCCACGTACTCATACAAAAATCTATTTCATACTGGTAGCAGAACTTTGTAATATAAGAATCACCTAGGTGGTACCTGGTGACGAGCCCTTCCTGATTCCCATCATAGGGTTTATAGTGGCATGGCATAACAAATGAACAGTTCAGGTACTACCCTTTTTCTAGCAGTCCTGGGTATAACTGCTGGTATCGCCACTGGAGCTACAGGACTGACTACTTCCCTAGCTGTTTACCATTGGTTTTCCTCTCAGTTCATCCAGGATCTCCAACAGGTGGCTCAGACTATCCTAACCTTCCAAGGCCAAATAGACTCACTGGCCACCATAGTGCTACAAAATCAGTGAGGATTAGATTCATCAACAACACAAAGAAGTGGTCTTTGTCTCCTCCTCAGGGAGGAATGTTGCTTCTGTGTCAACCAGTTAGGTATAGTAAAAGGCAAGATCTGACAACTCCAGATGGATCTTCAAAAAAACGTAAGAAACAGCTCAATGCCTCTGGCTAGTGGCTCACTGACAGTCCAATATGGGACTGGATGCTACCCTTCTTAACTCCCTTTCTCCTCCTTTTCTTAATCCTATTAATTGCACCCTGCCTTATAAACTCCTTGTCTAGATTTCTTCAACAACAGAATCTCTAACCAAACTTTTAATTAGTTGTTATTACAGGTTTACCAGTCCCTAGTCACAGAGCCAGAGGTCAGCAACTCCTGATTGTACCCCAATGGTGAAGATCAAATTCATCCAAAGGACTTCAACACCCTGATTCAGCAGGAAGTAGTCTAATGATAACATCACACCCTTTCCTATAACCTGATTGTCTATCAATAAAAAACAAAAAAGGGGGGAATGTAAGCCCCACAAGCCATATAAGTGGCTAGGCCCTTCCCCTGGGACCTCCAACTGCCAGGTTCCACTCACAGAACTCTCTAACTGCCCTAACTGCTGGACCCAACCCCAACCCTGCAGAATAAAAAGGCCATTTCTAGACATGAAATCCCACCAGTCTTCACCCTGAAAAGTTCCACCCCCTCCCCAAGAAATTCTATGTAAACCCCGTATCCTGTTCAGTTCTCTGCTGTTTCTTGCCTAAACAGAGGCAGCAAGTCTCCTGGTTTTTTTTTCCCCTCCCAATAAATCTCTTGTGTGAGGTTTGCTGGTTGGTGTGACTTTGTGGTATTCCTTGGCTCCTGATCGCCAGGATACCTTTTCATCCAAGCTGTAATGCTTACAATCAGTTTTTGAAAGCCCTCCTAGTCCCAGTTATTACATTCATCTTCCTCTTGTCATCTCTGTTTCTCATTCCTGATCTTCCCACTCAACACTTCATCATCCATGACCCTTGTTCTTGCTGGTTTGGGACACTGTTTATTGGCTTGCTTTTCATGCCTTGCCCATCCTGCTTTCTCTGTTTTTTTAATTTTTATTTATTTAATTTTTTTTTGAGACAGAGTTTCTCTGTGTAGTTTTGGTGCCTCTCCTGGATCTCTGTAGACCAGGCTGGCCTCGAACTCACAGAGATCCACCTAGCTCTGCCTCCCGAGTGCTGGGATTAAAGGCATGTGCCACCAATGCCCAGCCCATCCTGCTTTCTTAACAGCACCCAGGATCACCATGTCAGGGGTGGCATCACTAATAATGGACTTCAATCTCTAATTAAGAAAATGCCCTACAGGTTTGCCTTCAGACCAACCTTATGGAGGCATTTTCTCAATTGAGGTTCCCTCCTCTCAAATGACATTAGCTTGTGTCGAGGTGACATAAAAACTAGCCAGCACACCAAACATGCAAGAGGAAATAAGTACACAAAGAAAAACCCAGAACTCTGAAGAGGGTGCCCACAAATATTCAATAGAGTTCTTATTTATGCATGGTGTGGAAACTATCGCCAGGGCCAGGAAAAGAGATGTCCAGAAGACTAGAGGTAGGAGACCCCTTCAAGTATATCTAGAATTCAGGAAGGAGATTATGGCTGGACCACTTGTTCTTTAATTCTTTAATTCATTCATTGCTCAGGCTCTACCCTCTTATCACTGTTGACCAGTTTTAAAGAGTCTTTCATGTAGACATTTTAAAATGCCCTGTTAGATTTAGATAACGAGTGGAGATAAAAATAAATGCTGTCCCCATGGTAAGGCACAGTAGCTACAGATAAGGCTTTTTTTTTTCATTAATAACAAAACCATGTTAAAAACTAATTTCAATTTCTTATCCCTGAATACACTTACACATATTGTCAAGTTATAACAAATTTAAGCCTGGAAGAATGTGATTTAAGTGCTGGGAAGCCTATAAATGCAAATAACTACTGTTTGAATGGTCAATTTCACTTGTACTGTCAGTTGTAACATTTTAAATATTTCATCATATTTCTCCTCATTTATCTTCTGAGACAGTCTATTCCTAATTTCTAGAATCTGCTGGAGATCTCTATACTTTCTTTGTTGTTGCATTTTTCTGGGCATTTCCTTTCCATTTACTTTAAATTTTTTTAATGTCATTAATGGCTTCCTAAAAGAATGCCATCTCCAACACTGATGGCTCCATATACTGTGAGTCCTGTCTTCAGGAGGCTGACCTCCCTCTTATAACCATATTTCCCAGGTTCCCTTATTCTGAAGAGCAGACCTGTAATTGTCTGGCTTTTTGGAAGATAAGGCACATGAAAAATAGGCTGAGTAGGAAGGACTGTTTCTTTTCTTGGTTTGGGGGCAGCGAAGACTTCATGCTTTTGGGATGGCAGCAGTAACAGCTTCTGGACTAGGTGAGACACAGAGAGGTCCTGTATGGCCATTTTGGCTGTATGTCCTGTGACTGGTGGCACTTGAGGGCAGCTGTTACTGGTGAAGAGGAGTAACCCCCTTCCTAAGCTTGCTGTATGGTTAGTTTTGGCCATTGCTGCTGGAGGTCAGCAGAGTCTGTTTCTCTAGCCTGTCTTATGATCTATA
>CABHPR010114450.1:0-13062 GCA_902168415.1 Peromyscus melanophrys | reverse complement strand
CAGGAAACAACCAGAACTTCCCAGACTTGGAGATCTAGAGAAAAGGGGATGGATAGAGAAAGCCAAGTATAGCAATATTTTTAAATTGCATTTATTTATTTACTCATGTGTGTGCACATACCATGGTATACAAGTGGAGATTAGAGGACAACTTTTAAAAGAATTGGCGCCAGGCAGTGGTGGCGCACGCCTTTAATCCCAGCACTCGGGAGGCAGAGGCAGGCGGATCTCTGTGAGTTCGAGGCCAGCCTGCGCTACAGAGTGAGATCCAGGAAAGGCACAAAGCTACACAGAGAAACCCTGACTCGAAAAATCTAGCGCAAAAAAAAAAAAAAAAAAAAAAGGGTTGGCTACTCTCCACCATGGGGCTCAGGGCTCCAGGCTTGGTGGCAGGCACTTTTGCCTGCTAAGCCGTCTTACCAGGCCCTGTAATAACAATAAGACATTGCTAAATGAATTTTATTTTATTTTTGTTGTTGTTTTAGGAAATTTTTAATGGGGGAGCTCATCACAAACACAACTATAAATGTATTAGAAACTTGTTCACCCATGTGTTAGCTGGGGGATTATATCATTCCCTCCGATAGATGAGAGTGGGGTGGTTTTTATCGTCTACTACATGTACATACGCTTTGGAAGATCTTGTACTTTTATTCTTCTAAAATTAAAGATAATTTTGGCTACAGGGTATGGTTGCACATTCCTCCAATTCAAACACACAGCTGGCCAAGGAAGGAGGACCCTGAGTTCAAAGTCAGCCTGGGCTACATAGCAAGACCCCTGGTTATGTTTTCCAAGCACATAGTATATGCAAAGTCCTGGGGTGAATCCCCAACACAGCAAATAAGCAGATCGATCAATCAGTCAATCAATTTCAGGCTGGTTCTTACCATACTGACAGTGGGCCTCCTTGGAGGATGGGGCAGCTCCTTGGGTGATCCTGCCCTCTGCTGTTCACAGAGAAACACAACAGCTAAAATCCAAGCAAAAAATTTTGAAGGCAATGTCATTTACCTTTTTGTGATAGAATCTCCTGGTTTGGCTGTTAAATCCCTTTTTTTCTGACTCTGGGATTATTGACATTCTGTATTTATAAGGAATGGAGGCTTGAGTTGGGTACGCGGCGGTAAAACCTAAATAACAAAAATAAGACAGCATCAGCGCCACACCCCTAGTGTTGCTCCGTGCGACCGCCAGGAAAACACTGCAAGGAGTCAGCCTAGGCTGCAGATGGAGCTCGGCTGGTAGAGTATTTCCCCAGCATGCACAAAGCCAGGTTCCATCCCCAGCACCACATAATACCAGGTGTGATGGCACACACCCGTGCTCACAACACTAAGGAACTGGAGGCCAGAGGATTAGAAATCCAAGGTCATCCCTTGGCTACATATTGAGTTCAAGGCCAGCCTGGAACATATGAGACACAGTCTCAAAAAATAAATAAACAACAGAACAAATAGTTATCCTAGTGAGCTAACAAAAGAGAACTCAATATGGGTAGTCTTTACTAGTGGCCATGAGGTTCAGGGGGTCTGCCCACCTTTGTGACTCAGAAAGATACCACTTTTCCTTTTCCTTTTTCCATCTCTTTCTCGTGGATTCTGGCCAGAACAAAAGTATACTTATATTAGTAGTTTAGACTTCCTTACTCTTTCTCTACAGCACACACACACACATTTTCTCCTGCTCTTCTCTGTCCTCTTCCTGGCAGCTGCTGAGATTTACTGCTTGTCTTCTCTAGGGCTTTTCTTTTAAGCGCCAATAAAACTGTCCTCTTTGGATTAAAAACAAAAGTTCAATACAGGGTCAGATAATGGCTCAGTGGGCAAGGGCTCTTGTTGCCAAGCCTGACCACCTGAGTTCAGTCCCCAAGAACCCCATGGTGGAAGGAGAGAAGCAACTCCCAAAGTTGTTCCCTTGTCCATGTGCCTCATCACATGCACGTACAAAATAAACGTGTGATTTTTAAAAATTAGAATGGGGACTGAAGAGATGGCTGCAAGGTTAAGAGCATGGGCTGCTCTTCCAGAGGACCCAGGGTCAATTCCCAGCACCCACATGGCAGCTCACACCTCTTCGAACACTGCATGCACATGGTATGCAGCCCCAAACATACAAAATAAAATAATTGTTTTAAAAATTAAAATATTCAATAGAAAAGAGTGAACCAATAAAGAATTAACAGAGAGGACAGAAAGGAAGTCACAAATCAACAGACTTACACATTCCTGACCACAGGAAACGTGAAGTGGTCTACACATTCCAGTTAAAAGACAGGAATTGTCAAACTAGACAAGAAAGACCCAATTAGATGCTGCCTACAAGGAACATATTTCAACTATAACCCCAGAAAAAAAAGTGAAATGAATGAGAACTTGCAATAAGAATTTAGTTGTCAGAAATAAAGCAAGCAAGACCTGTTACACAATTAAAGCCGAGGAATGTGACTCTTGCCGGATGGCACAGCCATATCTGAATGGAATGGCAGAAGTCACAAGGCCAGCACAGCTGCTTGACAAAGATCCAGCAGAGCTGAGCCACATGATGGCTGTTAGCCACCTTTGGTTTTCACCTCCACCTGTTACATACTTGGGGCACTTTTAATATTTGTACAATTTGAGGATACTGGGTTGATGAAAAATTCCTTATGAATCATTTATGCCTTCTCCCAGGAATGCTGCTTCTAAGCTTACCTGGGAAAGTCCTGAACATATTATTCCCTGCCCCCACTTTGAGGGAGATATCCTTATCTACTTGAAGGTCTTCCTTACGCCTTGGAGGTTGTAACACATAAAGAAGAAGCCAGAGGTCTCTTCATGAGGCTATGAGACATTCTTGAAACATCTGTCCCTCTACTTACACAGGAACAAGATATTCAAAACAAAGTAAAATTAAAAAGGTCAACAAGATTTGGTGAGCTAGAGGAATTGTCCGCAGTTCAGATTACAAGACTCTTCCCACTGTACACTCAGACAATTACGTGGCATACAACTCTGCCCTACATAGAGACATATTGATAAGTAAAGTATGGAGTAGAAAGATGATCAATGTATGAGATGTTAGGACCTCCCTCTCTTAGAAGTTAGCTCATGCAGAGCCACTATAATGTCATATGACCAAGGAACAACAGAATGTCAGGATTAGACATATAGACAAATTCTATAAGGATATAAATGTGAACATTGTATTATGCCAGAATTTAAATAATAACTGCAGCAGCTTTAGCCTGAGGATTTTTCCTGGCACTCTGACCACTAAGAGTTAATAATACATTGCCTGAGACATGGCAAAATGCCCAGGGTGGTTGAGGATTTTGTTTTGGTCTAGTGTCCTTGAAGCAACCAAAGCTACCAGCCTGAGCACAGGCTGTCATGTGCCTCTAGATTCTCAAAAACTGGGCTATGGGCTTAATGAGTAAGAATGATAACTCTGTTTATTAATGATGTCAAAACTTGAGGGGAAAATGATTGGAAATGATAACTCTGTTCTGTCATAGTTTATTAATGATGACTAGAAGATGAGCAAAAGGAAGTGAAACACATGTCCAAAACCAAAAATGATATGATCTATGTTTTGGAACATCATGAATGTATCCCTGCTAACTAAATTCTGTATAAATTAAAAAAAAATAACACTCTGGCTGCTAGTCAGTCAGGCTGAAAGATTCTCCCGACTACCATGGCCTGGCTCACTTCCTTCCCCGTCGACTCTTTACATCCGCTGCAGGACCCATGCACCGCCGGGATGGCTCCCAGCAGCCGGGCATTCAGAAATAGCACATTATCGTTTTGTTGTTGAAGGGACAGCCGCCTTCCCATTCATCCATCCCTTCTTACAGTTTCTCCCCATCTACACTCTGGTCAGCAGGGCCGAAGGCAATCCATCTGATACACTCTCGGATGCCGGCCTTGTGGATAACACCCAGGGTTTCCTAGTCCTCCTGACTGTGCTCTTACGTAGAGTGGGCATACTGTGATTTAAATCCACTGCACCTTTCTGTACTTTGTCGCCATGCTTGATCCGTTTGCCAGGGTCTTCATCTTTCAGGAGATTGCTGTCCATGTTAGCGAAGCTCTGGGGCATGTTTAATCTGTTTGAGGAAAACCTCAGCCTCGCATTCTTCTAAACACCTGAAATAAGATACAGCATTTTCAGGGGTCATTTCACACCACAGTCAGCTCTGTGCTAATGGTAGGTTAGGTTGAGAGATCTTGTGGGGCAGAAGATGACATGCACCAAATGCTGTACCACCGCAGATTCCAAGCACACAGGACTGACGGAATTAAGGAGCTCACACTACTGATGGAATTAAGGAGCTCACACTACTGATGGAATTAAGGAGGCCACACAAGTTCACCCTCACCGCTACATACAGCCACTGAGGCTTTAGATATTATTTTCATTTTTTTTTCCGAGACAGGGTTTCTCTGTGTAGTTTCGGTGTCTGTCGTGGATCTCACTCTGCAGACCAGGCTGGCCTTGAACTCACAGAGATCTGTCTGGCTCTGCCTCCCGAGTGCTGGGATTAAAGGTGTGCGCCACCATCGCCCAGCTATTTTCATTATTAATTAGCTTGGCTGAGATATAATCTACATGTCATAAAATTCTTCAGTGGTAAAGATATGAGTCTAAGTTTTGACAGTGTGTGCGGTTGGGCTATATACCACCAAGACTAAGACATTAAGGTTATCCAAAACCCAAAGAGTTCCCGTGTGCTTTTACAGTCATTTCCCTCTGGATCTGGCATCTGCCAATTCCTGAGCTTCCTGTCACATTAACTGCCTTTCTACAATGCCACACAAATGCTACCATCAATAGATCAACTGCTACCACACAATCTTCCTGGGACTGGTGAGGCAGTATTTTGTACTTGTAAGTGCATCAATATTTCGTATTTTTGTGAACCTCGGCGGCGGCAGCAGCGGGGGTGGGGTGGTAGTGGTGGTGGTGGTGGTGGTGGTGGTGGTGGTGGTGGTGGTGGTGGTGGTGGTGAGGGGGCCAAGCAGTTGGGGACCTCCCAGATTTCTTCTTGTGGATTTCTCCTTTTTCTGTATTGCTGGACAGTATTTTGCATAAGTGTCAACCTGGTCAAACTGCTCGACCTTGGGGTTCAAGCCTTTTATGTCCCGATTTCCCATTTATTCTGTCAGTACCGAGGGATGTGCTGATGGTCCCTGTACCACATCACTGTCCGCTCATCTCTGTGTTCAGCATTTTCACTTGTATTCCGTGTATGGAGAAGCACTGTTAACTACCTGCACACACATGAGCTGTATGTACTTTTGAAATACCTCTCTTTATCCCTGGGAATATTCCTGTTCTGCCCATTTCTTATTATTATAGCTCCTCCAGCTGTCTTTTGATTACTATTAATATCTGTACCTTTTCCCAGCCTTTTGTTTTGAACCAAATGTGCCTGCGTATTTAAAAGTGGTTCCTTTTCTTTTTCTTTTTTTCACTGGAGATTGACAGGACCTTGCACTGGGCCCTAAATGTGTTTTTCTGTTGTTTTGGTGCTGAACACTGAACTCAGGACTTTGATCATGCTAGACACCCACTCCCCCTCCGAGCTGCATCCCCATCTCCTGACCCCCATGGTCACAGAGAAGTAGTTCACTGCAATCCTTACCCTCCTTCCTCTGTGAGCACTGTACCTTTTTCTTATCTTGTTGTTTGAGGAGTCGTTTTGTTTTGTTTGAGACGGGGGTGTCTGTGTAGTCCTGGTTGACCTGGAACTACTTATGTAGACAAAGTTGTCCTTGAACTCACAGAGTCTGCTTTGTGACTTTTTTTTCAAAACCCACCTAATTGTTGTTGTTGTTTTGCCTTAGAGACAATGTCTCGCTATGCAGCCCAGGCTGCCCTTGAACCTGCAGTGTTCCTCTTATCTCTCTCTCTCCAGGGCTGGGATTCCAAGAACGCGTCACTACAACAGCCTTCACCTATTTTGTTTTATTGTTTTGTCTTTTTTTTTGTTTTGTTTTGTTTTTTTTGTTTTTTGTTTTGTTTTGTTTTGTTTTTTGGTTTTTCGAGACAGGGTTTCTCTGTGTAGCTTTGAGCCTTTCCTGGAACTCACTTGGTAGCCCAGGCTGGCCTCAAACTCACAGAGGTCCGCCTGGCTCTGCCTCCTGAGTGCTGGGATTAAAGGTGTGCGCCACCACCGCCCGGCTATTTTGTCTTTTTTTTTTTTAAATACAGGATCTCACTATGCTCTGGCTGTCCTGGAACTCACTCTGTAGACCAGGCTAGCCTCAAACTCAGATCTATCTGCCTCTGCCTCCTGAGTGCTGGGGTTAAAGGTGTACGCCACCACACCCCACCTAGGTTCCTGCCTTGACTTCCCCTCATGATGGTCTGTGAGCAGAATGTAAACCCTTTCCTCCCAAGTTGCTTTTGGACAAGACCTGTATCACAGCAGTAGAAAGCGGATCAGGACAATGGCATGTCCCCGGAGGTCCCCCGCCACCATCACTGCTGTTCTGTGCTCTGCCCCTCTGACCCCTCCGCCCCTCGTTGATCTGATTTTGATGCTGCCTTGGCACGATCGTCTTCAGGGTTTTAATGTTCGGGATTCGCTGCATTTCCTGAATCGGTAGGTTCACGGTTTCCATCAGATTCTGAAAACATTCTGCATTCCTTCTTCAAATAGTTTTTTCTGCCCTCCTTTTCCGGGTGACAGTTATACGTGCGTTAGGTCATTTGGTGTTTTCCTCAAGGCTGAGAGCCTGTTGTCTTTGAAGCTCAGTCTTGTTTAATTGCTGAGCTCTGTTCAGACAACCTGAATTGTTCTGTCTTATCTGTGAATCTCACCAATTATTTTCATTTTAATTGTATTTTTCATTTCTAGACGCCACATTATGGCCTCTGTGTGTTCACGTGTATACGTAAGTATGTGTGAATGTGAAGCTCCACATTGTCTGTCTTCCTCAACTGCTCACTTTATTTTTTCAAACAGAGTCTCGCTCTGAACCTGGAGCTGACTGCTTTGACTTGCTGACCTGGGGGTCCCCAGGATCCTCGTGTCCTCATCTCCCCAGAGCAAGGATTCACAATTTGTGGACAACCCGTGGGAGCTGTAAAGGAGGAATCTGCCCCTTGGTGGAGACAGGCTTCTGTCTCCTCCTTGAGGGTTAATCAAGTCGGAGGTCTGGGACCTGTCCAAGGGATACCCCCCCTTAAGACAGTTTCCTTTTCCCCTAGTGGAGTCCCCAGCAGCCGTCCTGGGGTTCTGTGGATCTGACCACCTAGGTGTAACGATTTCTTCATTTTCTTTCAGATGCTGGGCAGAGCTCGTGTGCTTTTAAACTCCCTAATGCTTTGAGCTTCCTTAATCTTTTCTAAAGATCTTGTCCCTGCCCTGTCACTGACCTCCATCCCCGCTTCTCTCCTCCATCCTGCTCCTCCCTTCCGGGCAGCTGTGAGGTTTGCAGCTCGCCCACCCTGGGCTTCTCCTTTCAAACTCTCTACATTGTCCCAAGCTCCAGTTTGAGTCAGGTCTTTGTCCTTGAGCTTCTGTTGTGTTCATTCTTTTTTATTTTTCTTTTGGTTTTCGAGACAGGGTTTCTCTGTGTAGTTTTGGTGCCCATCCTGGATCTCGCTCTGTAGATCAGGCTGGCCTCGAACTCACAGAGATCCACCTGGCTCTGCCTCCGGAGTGCTGGGATTAAAGGTGTGCATCACCACCTCCTGGCAGTTGTGTTCATTCTTAAATTCTTTTCTTAATGAAACTGAGACCCCCAAGAGGAAGCCCTGATTTCCCAGCTATCATATGTATGAGGATCTGCTGGGACTCCCTAAGAACCTGAATAACACTTCTCTACTGCCTTTTAATTCTTCTTTTTTTAAAATTTACTTATTTTTTTAAATTTTTTTATTTATTTATTTATTTTTTCAAGACAGGGTTTCTCTGTGTAGTTTTGGTGCCTGTCCTGAAACTTGCTCTGTAGCCCAGGCTGGCCTCGAACTCACAGAGATCCACCTGGCTCTGCCTCCTGAGTGCTGGGACTAAAGGCGTGTGCCACCACTGCCTGGCCTTTTAATTCTTTAACCAGCAGAGAAAACTAACCTGTCCCTGCACCCCTAGGCAGCATCTTTTCCTCTCTTTCTTTCTGTTTTTAAAAAGACCTTTCTGTCCAGCCTCGGGATGACCGTGCTCTCCCTCAGCTCCTGCAGCACTTCTGTGGAGGCCTTTTCTGCTGATTCTGTCACGTGTGTCATGGCTGGCACTGCTCCCCTGCCTGGGGTCACATTGTCCTGGATCTTTGTACTGGGTCTACATTGTATGAAAATTCCGTTCTTTCACACTCAAAGGTTTTCCTGACTCCTTTTTAAAATTTATTTATATTTTACGTATGAGTGCTCTACCTGTACACCTGCATGCCAGAAGAGGACACCAGATCTCATTATAGATAGTTGTGAGCCACCATGTGGTTGCTGGGAATTGAACTCAGGACCTCTGTAAGAGTAGCCAATGCTCATCTCTCTAGCCTCCTGGCTTGTTTTTAGTAACTTGCAAATTCATTTGACCCCTCCAAGTTTTCAAACTGTGAAAGATTCAGAACAACTTTTATTCTGGAAGAAGTTTATCTTCACTAGTAAGGTGTGATACTTTTTTTTTTTTCTTTTAACAGTGTCTCTTGTAGAATTGCCAGGCTGGCAATTTCACTGGCAAAGGATGACCTTGAACTTCTGATCCTTCTGCCACTCTCTCCACTGACTGATGGACTGTAGGCATACACCACCATCCATGCCCCCTGTGTGCAGTACTGGGAAGCAAATTCAGGGATTCATGCATGCATGCTAGGCAAGACTCTGCCAACTGAACCACACCCTCAGTCACTAGGCATGACACTTCTGTAGTCTGCCCACCCCTTATCTAACAGTGTCCCTCCATTCTGGCTTACGGGAACAGAATATAATCAGTTATGTGACCACAGGAAACGGCCTGCCTCCTGCTTCCTTGTTGGACACTTCTTAAGCTTGGGCAGGTCGTTTTTCAGCCAAGACTCAAAGAGATCTCTTCAGGTTGCCAACGTTTTTCTATGCAACTTTCTCCTCTGGTATTTTAGATCATATCCTGAGTTCTTTGGCTTTTCTAAACTCTGACCTCCATGTCCTTATGTTGGTGGTCTCCTGTCACTGGAACAAAGTACCAAACACTTGCATTGGTTCACAGCTTCAAGGGTTTCAGTCCCCAGCCCCTGGTCCTGCTGCTCAGGGACTGTGTCAACACTGTACATGACATCAGGAACACAACATAGTGGAAGGGGTCTCTTCCCTGCATAGCATCCAGGAAGGAGAAAAAAAAAAAAAGGAACAGGAAAGGACCAGGTCCCAATATCTCCTTCCAGATTACCTGCCCAGTGACAACTTCCTTCCTCTAGGACCCACCTTCTAAAGGTTCACAACCCCCAATACCACCAAATAAAGGTCCACAACCCCCACCCCAATACCACCAAATAAAGGTCCACAACCCCCACCCCAATACCACCAAAGACCAGGGACCAAGTTCTCAACAAACAGGCTGTGTGGCCATCCAAGGTGCAATCTCTAATACACTTCAACTCAGAAAGCTAGAGTCGGCTTCCCTTCCCCTCCAGCCTGTGGGGCACTCCAGAAACTCCTCCCTCACTACGTGAAGGGAACATCCCTCAGGGACTGCATCGTCAAGCTACCTGCTGCCTGATAGTCAAGAGTTTTCTAATCTATGTAGCTGGGGCTGCTTTGTTTTGTTTTTTTGTTTTGGTTTGTTTTGGTTTGTTTTAGTTGTCAATAGCACAAACACTTTCATCTCCAAAGCAGTTGATTTTTCATGGGCAGACTCAGGATTCACTCTACCCTTACCCCCCCCCCCCAAGGAACTCACACTGTCTAGGAATGGAGCACTAAGTAAACAAAGGTCTGTCTAGACCTTTCTTCCTCAGTGTGTGCTCCTCGCTGAATTCATCTTCACAGCTGTAATTTGTAGCCTTTTTGGATAACCGAAGTTTTTTTTTTTTTTTTTTTTGGACTCACTTGGTAGCCCAGGCTGGCCTCGAACTCACAGAGATCTGCCTGGCTCTGCCTCCCGAGTGCTGGGTGGGATTAAAGGCGTGCGCCACCACCGCCCAGCGATAACCGAAGATTTTAACAACAGTTTTGAAACATTAAGATATTTCAGGACAACAATCAATAATGACCCTAGAACATCTTTTAGTGTCTCTGAAAGCACTCAGGATTCACTTCTCACACTGCAGTGTGACCTTGCTATTTTAGTAAGAACTGTTTGCAGCCCGGCTTTTCCAGAAGTAGTGTGAGAATGCTGGGGATGTGGCTCCTTTGGTAGAACATGGTCCAACAAGCACAAAGTCCTGGGGTGATCAGCAGCAGCAGCACATATTGTAATCCACGCACTCAAGAAGTAGAGGCAAGCTGGGCAGTGGTGGCACATGCCTTTAATCCCAGCACTCGGGAGGCAGAGCCAGGCGAATCTCTGTGAGTTCCAGGCCAGCCTGGTCAAGATCCAGACAGAGCAAGATCCAGGACAGGCACTAAAACTACACAGAAAAACCCTGTCTTGGAAAGAAGGAGGAGGAGGAGGAGGAGGAGGAGGAGGAGGAGAAGGAGGAGGAGGAGGAGGAGGAGAAGAAGAAGAAGAAGAGGAAGAAAAAGAAGAAGAAGAGGAGGAGGCAAAAGGATCAGAAGTTCAAGGTTTGCCTGGTCTACACACTGAGTTCAAGGCCAGCTTGGGCTATATGTTAAGACCCTATCTCAAAAACCAAAATGACAGTGCTGGAGAGATGGCTCAGTGGTTAAGAACACTGGCTGTTTTGTTTTGTTTTTCCCCCCCAGAGGACCTAGGTTCAATTCCAAGCATTCATATGGAGGCCCACAACCATATGTAACTCCAGTCCAAGAGATCCAATGCCCCCTTCTGGCACAGGCATGTACATGGTGCACAGGCACATATGTAGACAAAATATCTATAGACTTAAAGTAAACAAAAATTAGTTTAAAAACCGGCAACAAAAATCATTGTGGAAGTCCAGTATGGTGGGTTAGTTATTGAATGCCAGCTCTCAGGAGGCAGAGGAGACTGGAACTCTGTGAGTCTGAGACCAGCCCTCCATAGAGCATTCCCGGCTAGTCAGGGCTACATGGTGAGAAGTGTCTTTAAAAAAAAAAAAAATGCAAGAGATTCAAAAAAGAAATTTTGCTTCTCATGCGAATTACCAAATTTTTGGAAAATTTAAGAAATTACAAAAATGTCAAACAATACACTATCCTTCCGCCCAAAGGTAACACTGACAATCTTGTTTTCCAGTTTTCCATGGAATGCCGAGGCAGTCGGTAGAGAACAGGTGGGGCCTGACTCTGGACAGGATGCTGCCCAGGTGAGCCTCCTGCACTTGATGGGTGGTCAATGGCCTAGAATCTACACTGATTTCTCCAACTTAAAACATCCTTCCTGAGGGAAGAGGGAGACAGGTGAGACTCAAGGGACTTTCTGAAGCCTCAGGGGAATGACCCACTAGGTATTAGAGAGTGTGTCAGAGGCCTAGATCAAACCACAGCAGCTGGCGAGTGGCCCCAAGATTCCAGTCTCTCCCTTTCATTTTACAGATGGGTAAAATGGGGCCCCCGATTAAGGGAGACTTGCTGAGAAAGACCCAATGCACCAGAGGGGTTCTATCGGAACTCCTGGTGGTCTACCCGTGCGCAGCCCAGTACCGGTGCCGCTCAAAGACTGAAACGGGGAGTCAGATGTCCAAACCACTCATGGGGTCTGAAGGGAAGGCGAACCAGAGTTGGCAGCACTTTTCAGATGGGTACACTGAGGTATACACTGAGCCCACCCCCACCCCAAGCGGCACCTTCTGGCTCTGGAGGCACCTTCCAGTTGGGCACAGAGATTCCGCATGCACCCAGAGTCCGGAGGTCTCAGTGGGTGTCCCATGGAGTGCGCCGAGTCCTCCTCACGACCTCAAGGGCCAGCCCCTCAACAGGAGCTGGCTCCTACCTAGTCAGTCTAGCCTCTCGCCGTTCAGTCGCTATGGCAACCACTGGCCTAACATTCCAGGGTCCGGTGGCAGGCGGATGGCTAACTCTAGCCAATGGTGTCCTCTGTTTCTCTAACGTGAAAAGCTGTTGGCCAATCGTAAGAGCCGTTTCAAAATCAGCAGAGAAGCTACCAGAATTTTGGGGTTTAGGTTGATTATGCCCGGACCTGAAGCAGAGAACTATTTAGGGGTTTTGTTTCTGAGTTTGGGTTTTTGTTGCTGTTGTTGTTGTTGTTTTGATGATGCCTTAAAATTCTTAGAACCAAAGGCCTAGGAATTTTACTCACTCAGAAAATCCTCCCCAAGGAATAAACCTGAGTATTTGTATCCATCCACGCCCTGAGTGTGAGAAAGGGTTGATGACACAGTCCTCAAGGGCAACCGTGCAGTTTTCCAAGAGCCCCTTACCCGTTTCACCGCCGCCACAGTGCGCCTTCGCAGCCCGGTTTGAACTCACCGGTGGCCCCTTTAAATTTATGGGATACGCCTTTTATTATAAACTGTCTCCGGCGCGTTCCCCTGATCACAGCTCCTGCCACCCACGCCTCAAGAAAAAAAAAAAAAATCTTGCACCAGCCCAGCTGGTCTTTAGGCATCTCCCATAATACAATATGGCAGCTCCAGCCTCTCTTGAAGTCCTCCCTCCCAGCTCTACTGGCCCCAAACCTGAGCCCCTTCCCATGGTCGAGGTCGCCCCAATGTCATTTCCTCGTAAAACTCTCCCCCAGAGGTTGCTGTAAGGCTCTAAACCGAATGGCGTGTGCGGAAAAAATGTGCGCGCTGGAAGCTCCACGCGCAGGTTCATGGTCACAGCTGAACCCCTGGGAAATGGCCGAGTGGGGCTAGGATGATTGACAGCCCTCTGGGACTGCTGAGCGGCAGGCGTGCTGGGAGATTACGGATGCAATACAGCCAACAGGTGGCACGCAGGCGCAGGGAAGAAGGGGTACGCATGGTCTCCGAGACACGTAAAGGCTCTGCTGGCTGTCGACCGGAAAGGACGCACGGCCTGGAGCACACCGCC